>BJBW01002374.1:0-169633 GCA_004320125.1 Scolopax mira
AAGAAGTGTTGCCAGCAGGTCCAGAGAAGTGATTCTGCTGCTTTACTCTGCTCGGGTGAGACCTCACCTGGAGCACTGTGTGCAGGTCTGGAGCCCTCAATAGAAGAAGGACATGGACTTGATGGAACGGGTCCAGAGGAGGGCCACAAAAATGATTAGGGTGTTGGAGCACCTCTGCTGCGAGGACAGGCTGAGGGAGCTGGGGTTGTTCAGCCTGGAGAAGAGGAGGCTCCAGGGAGATCTAACAGCAGCCTTCCAGTACCTGAGGGGGGCTACGGGAAGGCTGGGGAGAGTCTGTTTACAAAGGCCTGCAGTGACAGGATGAGGGGCAATGGGTTTAAACTGAAGAAAAGCAGATTTAGATTGGATATTAGGGATAAGTTCTTTCCAATGAGGGTGGTGGAGCACTGTAACAGGTTGCCCAGGGAGCTGTTTGAGGCCCCTTCCCTGGAGACATTCGAGGTGAGGCTCGACGAGGCCCTGGGCAACCTGGTCTAGTTGGGGGTTTCCCTGCTGACTGTGGGGGGGTCAGACTAGATGACCTTTGAAGGTCCCTTCCGGCCCAGATGATTCTATGATTCTGTTTATCACTGCTGTGTGTATTGCACCTCTTCCATGAATAAGTAGACATCTTCCAGACCTGCTACTGTTTTTTTTTCTCCAGTGAGAAAAACATGATGTATACACAGCAGATGCTGAGACCTATTGGAGCACTGATCCTAGCAGTTGGGAGCACTGAAGAAAGAATACTAGCAAACTAACAGAGTTAAATATGGATGAGGTTTTCTCCTTCCTCCTGAATGACTAAACAGTTTATTCACTTCTAATATTAAAATAAGAATAAAGAGGGGGCATCTTCAAAAAGGTTCAGTTACCACTAAGGTTAACAGGGCTTAGGAATTTGTTCCCTTTTGTTGCTCACTAACCTTGCCTGTGAATCTGACATTAGTAATAAGTGGCTGCAAGATCTCATGTGATAATAGCTGCAGGTTCACAGCATATGTAGCAGTTCCATACCCTGCACTATACAGCTGACTTGCACATCATGAACAAACCAAGTGTGTGAAATGCAAAAGAACAGCTTATGCCTATTAACCACAGGACACGTTGTAAAGTACTTTCATATCCCCACTTTATCTCTGTCCATTTAATTCACTGTCTCTATTACTTTCGGTAAAACAATTTATTAACTCTGTTGATGTTGTTACCATTATCTCTATCAGTCAATATATTTGTCTCAATCTAGTCTTTCTTTAGGAACAAGACAGTTCTAGATACCTCAGTCAGACTATTTGCAGGTATCAGCTTTGTTTAAGTGTTGTGATTACTACCTTTAATGGGCTGATTTCATTCCTTTGGTATTCATGTTAATAACGATAACTTTTGAGTAACCCATTAAATGTCTGTGATGGTAATTCAGAAGAAAGGTCAGATGCATCATTCCCCATTCAATTACGAAGTTAGTAACTTTTGATGGATACATTAAATGATGTTGTCTTCTAGCTAAAGTAGGTGGTGTCAGTGTAGGGAAGGTTTGCTGTTTTAAACTACATTCAGACAATATTGGAGGTGTCTGCCAATAGGCAGCAACTCATAATCTATATATAAA
This sequence comes from Scolopax mira, assembly GCA_004320125.1. NCBI lineage: Eukaryota > Metazoa > Chordata > Aves > Charadriiformes > Scolopacidae > Scolopax > Scolopax mira. The sequence continues at coordinate 1,610 of BJBW01002374.1, forward strand.
TTAAACAAAACCCCTTCATGACAAGAATATTAGTAAAGCTGCAAAGTCAGACACTTGAAGGTGAAGAAACACCAGTATCAAAGTTTACTAGATGACCTCAGTTTGTCCTCTCCTTCCGTCGTGCACATGCATAATGATGCAGTTTATAATTACAGCAGAAGTTACTACATTTTTATGCCATATCCCTTTATTCAGTACCTGAAACGCCCTTGCTCTTGGGGCTATGCAGTGCTGGGGCCCTGGCTCTGGACCATTATTACCTAAATGAATAAAGAAATTTATGGAATAACACCAGATTTCTACCCTGGAAGGAAGGAATCATGTCAAGGGTGTTGGGCTTTTGCTTCCTCAGTAACTTAAGTACCTCATTAAAGTCAGACTCGCCACATTGTGGATAAGGATGTGAGAATGGGGGTCCACACTTGGAAGTGTTGTCAGAAAGGGGCTGTGGGCTTTTATGCAATCCTGTGAGCAAAAATACACTGGAAATCTTTCTGGAGCTTTCCCTGACATTATGTAGCTCTGTGTCTGTGAGCGTATATGTGTCTGGTGAGCACTGGTGGGATTTTAAGCTCATTTAAAAATAACACTTTATAAGGAGATACATTTCTTGGGGAATTTGGAGCAACATCCTGGCAAGAACAATCACGGCAAGTTTCACCCACATCTGCATCTGCATTTTAAACTTCTTTGTGTACACTTCTTTTTATTTGTAATACGTGTCAGGAATGTCTTGTTATGATTTTTACAGAACACAAACAGCAATATTTGCAACTTCCAGAATAACATGAATTAACGGAGTATGATTTTTATATCTCCTTTAGAAAGCCTTACAAGCAGTGCAGCTACTGTGGCTGATGGTGGTTGTATATCTCACTGGGCACTTCAACGGATCTGTTCCTCTATGATCTGCTACTTTTATGCCCCAATCCCTGCCATAGGCAGGGAGTGTTCTCAGCATGGCCAGAAGGAGCTCAGTCTCCACATCCAAGTGTATGTAAGGGCACATCTCCATTGCCCTGGGGTACCTCAGCTGGCTTGTGTATGCTCCTAAGATTTTTGCTGTGTATTAAAGCTCTGATAGCAATGGAGCCAAAGTAAATGAAATTGGGGCTGGTGTAGGCATGACCGCTGTGCTCCCGTCAGAGCTGCCAGCAGTCTTGAGGTCATGAGATCAGCTATAGATCAAGGCTGTGCTGTGTCCTCAGCTTATCTTTTCATTCTGAATCTTCTCATTTTTGTTTTTCTTTGTCTATTTTCTCATTGTTAGATCTGAAGGTTGACTTTATAACTGTCTCTGTACATTTTGGGCCAGAGGGTGCCTCAGCATGTCATCCTTGTACAAGACCTGCCTACCTGCGACATAGGGATCAGTATTTGCAAGTGCTTTTCTAGTCTCTATGAAATAATAGTGCAATATAGATATTTAAGCATGAGAGAAGAACTCGGGCCCAGAAAATTAATAGAAAGTCAGCTTTTCGGCATTGACCCTTGAACTGCTATAACTCTATTATAAATATTGTGTGTGCATAGTTGTCTCTTGTTTTTAATTTATTCATTGTAAGGTCAACAAAAGGGGAAAAACTCTCCAGTTTTATTCAGCATGATTTTTTGATGGAGATGTTGGAGATAATAGATTAAAATTAAATTTCTGGAACAAATGTGTACATTTATGCATGAAAAGTTCAATTGTTTTCTTTTTAAAGAGAAGATTTTGTTTAATACTTGAGTTTACTCTTGCTTCAGAAGGCAAAGGAAATCCTGGTATAGAGCCAAAGACAGGGAGTCATAATAGAAGTTAAGCTGAAATTAGACATGAAAGATTTTTTTAATCTTTTGTCTCTGGAGCCCAAGAGAGTGCTCCCCCTCCAGCGAAGGCATTGTGAAAAGGGAAATTCAACCTCACTGGAAAATGCTTTATTCCTCTGAGATAGAAAAGAAAGTTTCAGCAGAAATATTTTTAAGAGCGTCAGTCTTCCTTTCTCTGGCCAGGCTGTGCAACACCACCACTTCCACTTTGATTTGTGGGTCACTCTGCAGTTTTAAGCATCTGGTAGTGGATGCCCCAACAATCAGCACAGACTCCTTCAAACCCAGGAAAATCACCCCTTGAAGACACATGGAAGAATAGAAATTGTGTGTAACTTTATTCATTGAATAGTCTGTGTGAATGTACAAGGAATCTAGCAAAGGTCAGATGAGAAGTTTAGAGAAACTGAACAAAAATTTGAGGTTGTGCTGAATCTCCCCAGTCCCCAAAGGATTTGCAGATCGAAGTGAGTGGCCTTTACCTCCCTGGGCAGCCTCCGTGCAAGAGGCTCTGCTCTCTCCCATGGTTTTCCTCAGCATTTAGTGGCTCTGTGTGAATTATCCTTCAGACTTGATTTCTAGAAGGGAAATATCATTCCTGTAGGCAGGATCAAGCTGCTAAATGTTGTTCAGAGAAAAAAAATACCACTGGTTTTATTTACAGAGACAAAACTTAGCCTGTGAGGTTTGCAGCATCAGCCTCAGTTTTCATGCTTATGGTAACAGCTGGAACCAGGGGCGTGCAGGTAGAATGGAAATACATTTAGCCCCGTGCTAGGAAGAACTGTGTGTTCACCATTTTGCTTTTATTCTCTTCAGTTGCATTTGCTCACATAGGGCTATAATCTGGTAAGCCTCTATTTTAGGTAGTAATCTAAAATATGGAAGGACATGCCTAAATTGGATAGATCTGAAAACTCATGCAGAGGTTTGCTTCTCCAAACTAGAGTATCATTAAACTCAGCAGGAGAGTGCTGAAAATGTAGTGTAAGTGAAAACCACGTCAGACTCATGGTGTAAAGGCTTTATTTATGAAGCAGATGTCTCAAAGACAACGAATATATGCAAGTCACACTTGCAGCTAAGGAACATCCTTATGCCCTTGTGGAAGAGTTTATCACCTTCCCAGGTTCATAAGGTTGAGGGTTTGTTTTTTTTTTCCCTTGGTTAGGCTGGAGACTGAAGCTCACATGCTTGCAGTAGACGAGGTAGCTGCCATCTTGTTGGCATACTGGTTTGCCATTTGCAATTAAATCTAAATGTATATACATGCATTCCCCACAAGACAAGAATATGCTTTGCAGTGAGCTTCCTGGGTGACAGGAATCTAATTTCCCAACTTGTTCACTTTCCTTGATTTTTTGAACATGGAAAGTTACACGATGCACCAATCTGCAGGGACCTGCACACTGTCTCTTAATTGTGTACTGTAATCAGCCGCTTGTTTGCAACCTTCTGCAATGACTTAGATTTGTCCTCCAGCTGAGGGCATGACAGGAACCAACTGCAGGCACAAGGCATGAAGGAAGCTGAAGTACTGCTGAAAGCCCCTGCTTCAATGCTCTGAAGCAGATTGGGGCTGCACAAGTTTAACTTTTGGTAAACTTTGGCTCTCAGCATGTATTTTATAGTGTATTGATTGGTAAAGGAAGCATAAAATACTGCATAAGCCCATATTCCTTTTGGTAATTTCCATTACCCAAGGCAAAACTGGACCCAAAAGTCTGGGATCCTGAAAAGTTTTAATTCCCCTATAAAGATATGCATAATCCTGGATTAATTTGAAGTCATGAGAAATAGGTACCACTCAGCATTTCACCACCATAATAAACACCACAATTAAATTCTGCATGGGTTAAACTGGGTGAAGCAGAAGAAACGTTCGTTCGTTCGTTGCATCATTGGTGGTGAAGGAGCTGCAAAATTGCTCTGCTTTCCAAAAAAAGGGAAGAGGACCTGTACTCTTGCCTTTGTTTTGCTTTGCATTAGGAAAAATCTGTGTATAAGGTCTGTAGAGAAATAGGGATGCTCAGAGTTGTGAGAAAACACCTCTTGCCCAAGGTGCAGCAATATTGCCCAGCAATAAAAGTAGGCTGTTGCAGAAATGGGATGGTCCAAGAGAGATTGGACTTTGCTTGTTTGAGGTGTCCATGATTCAGGTGCTCCTCTGCCTGGAGAAACAAAAATGTAAGCGTAGAAATAGCAAAATAACCACAACGTGCAATGTGCTCAGAAATAAGTTGAACAAGATATTATGTGTTTGCACTCTGTAACCATGAAATTATGCTTTTGGAAAGGCTGAGGCAGATAAACTTATCCCTGAGGCCTCAGGGAGGAGATGAGCCTACAGTGTGGGATGGCTCTTTGGGGCCTGCCTGGAATATTTAACTTCCAGAATCCTTTCTGGAGCTTTAGCCTTTTTCTTGTAAAACAATCATTCCCTGCCTTCATGAAATCTTATGAAATATAATCTGCATAGATATAATTGCTGTGACCCTGTCTGGATTAAAATGTAATGCTATTATATTTTAGGACACCAATAAATAGTTGCGCGGTTTTCTTCACGGCAAAATTTCTTACATTCTTGACAGCTTTGGGAAAAAAGGTGTTGTACATGCTGTGAGAATCTTTGATGGGGAAGTGGAAGAGTGAAATAAATATGAATTATAGCTTAGTTGTTTCGCTTTTTAAAGGTGAGGTCTTAAATTTCTAAAGTGGCCATCTAGATGCTAAAAGGCATAACTCTTACAATTTACTACAGCCCATTTTCTCCTTTATGTCTAATAAAACAAGGTGGATGTTCTTGACAATATGCCTCAATCATGGCATGTAATATATACCTCAAATCTATCCCCTCAAACCAGGGTACCACAGGGCTGTGTTTACTTTAGTTTGTTTTACTGGTCTGTATGATGGGCAGAAGTTGAAAAGAGCTTCGAAAACTTGATGGATAGTGATACCAAATAAGCAAAATGATAAAAAAAATGATGTAATCCATGTTTTCCTGTGTTTAACTGGACTGAGGTCTAAACCAGACCTGTCTTTCTGTGGATTGGGCTTGACCAGGAAAGTAGATGTACGCTGCAAATGAAGTTTTGTACCTTTTTCCCTCTACCGTAGGGAAACTGCATCTTGATATTGCAGAGGGAGTGAACCCAGAGAAATGCAAGCAGGACAAATGTAAATAAGAGTAAAAAGAAAAATAAAAAAATAAATGTACAGTTCTCTGCCTGGGCAAGAAAAGGATGGTGAGCTGACAGACCAGACTGAGGAGTGATTGCTCCTACTGACAGCACACTTACTCCAAAACTCAGGTTTTAAAGCCAGGGATAATATTGCTTCTAGGAGTGATTCAAGCTGCAGCTAATAGGCATGGAGAGGAAGCTTGGCTGTTTATCCCAGACCTGTTTATTGTGTGCTGCTTACTCCTCACTGCAGAGCAGATGGTATCTGCATGAGGTATGTTTGCAGCCCAGGCGGAGTTTTGCCGGTTGTCAATATGTTTGTTGTACACATGGTGAAAACTGGGCCAAGTTAGGAAAAGGGAGTGATTCTGTGTATGTCCTCATCAAACCAGGTATATCACTCAGCAACAATGTGTACTTTTAGTAGTGATTTGTGTTTTTAGTAATTTGTGGTACTTCTGTACAACCTTGTATTTCAAGAGGTTCAAATAAATCTGACTTAATTGCCTTCAAAGTTCTGCAGAAAATAATCAGTGGTTGGGCAGAATGCAGCACAGGCTGCACTGGGCACCTAGTGATAGCGCAGGGACTTCAGAACTACATGTTTACAAGCTCAGAGCTTTAGTTTTAGCTGTACAGTAAATCAGTAATTTCTTTACCTACCATAAGGGAAAGTGATGTAATTTAGAAAGTATTGATGTTCTGTTTCTTTACATTTAAACATATATATCTATTAAAAAAATTTATATATTATACATTTCACATTTATATTTAATAACCACACATTCTTGTCTATATTAAATATAAAAATATATACTGAATATATAACATATGTTATATATTTTACTATATTGCCTATCCTTTCTTATAGTAAAATATTTGCTATATATAAAGTTCACTACACTTTAGCTTATTAACATGAGTTTTAATTAAGTCTAGCAAAAATTTTATTCATCTCATGCAAAAGCTCAGTTAAGAAGTAGGACAAATTCCAGCAATAATTACAATTAATCTCTTTAGAGAAAAGGGAAAAAAAATATATGATGCTTTCTGATGGTGAACATAAAGGAAAACCTTCTGAGAAGATCTAATGTTGACTTGAAAAATGGACAATTAAGTTGTTCCTAAATAAAGTGGTCCTCCGTATATGCGCTTAACTTTACACAAAACTGAATTATTTTGGGCTACTCCCATACTTAAAATAAATTAGACATTTTCATTAATATTTTGAAACATAGCAAAAAATGAGCGTAAAATGTCATAAAAAATCAAAAGTCTTTGTTACTCCATCTCTCCTCCTGACACCTCTTCAGTGTTTGAAGTGATGATTTGGCCATAACTAGCAACTAACTTTTGAAATAAATTCTCTTTTCCAGATTGAAAATTAAGTTCTTCATAACCCTCTACTTGAATTCCTACTTTGGTACCATCATATATTTTTGGCCCTGTTTCACTGTGGTCTCTCATTTGGAAGTATCTCAGTCTAATCAGATTTGAAAGTATCTTTTCCCAGAGCTCAAGGCCTTGCTTATATTTACCAGTGTGAGACCAGCCTCTGTTCCTAGGTCCAGGTACAGTCCCGAGCTGGCCATGGGCTGGACTGGTGGCTCTACTTTGGAGATAAGTACCAGTGAGGATGATGATTTCAACTGCTTGATAATAAAATCAGGACAGCAAAATTATGGTAACAACTGAATGAGCCATCTTTAGGGCTTTTTTGTGGACATAGTAGGGCTAATTTTATTTGGCATAATATTCTTGTTAGTAAACAAGGTTAGGTGCTTGCATTTTGAATAGCTGTAAACAACCAGAACATTGGTTTCTATTCAAATGCCCAGGAGTGTATGTGTAAATGCAGATGATAAAGCATTTGCTGGAGAGTTAATTGCTTCGTTGAGTAGACAAGGAGCTGAAAAAGAAAGTTATTCTGGACTCCAGATACCCCATTGATGGCATATCTTGCCTAAATGACTACAATTTCAGCGCTGTGCTTCATGGTCCATATGGGGTGTTTTTAGAGCATGTCTGGCATAAGGTAAATGTATGATGCACACAAAAAGGATATATCCTAAATCGTGGGTCATTTTACTGGTGTAAATATGAATAGGTCTGCCAAGAGAGCATGGTAGATGGCCCACATCTAAAGACCTTTCACTGTAATGGGAATTTTTCCATTGCTTTTTCTGGCATTTGATTCAGGGTCCTCTTCCTTGGAATTTGGCTGAGAAGCCTCACTAAAGCTATACAATATCTGGGGTTAGCCAACTGTTTATTTCCATTTCTGCTTAAGAAAATCAACATAACCTGAAGTATAACATGTTTCTGGAGAAGGAATAGTTAAGTTGTATTTTTTTACATGTTCACAGACGGCTAGCTTGTGGATTTCTGGCACATGACTTATTGAAAAAAGCGTTGGGTATTTTCATTTTTATTATTACTGCAATTTTGAAGAGATGCAATGCCCAGTCAAATGATGCATGATTAGTTTTGAAAGGACCCTGTGTTCTCACATTTTCTACAAAACCTTTTTCTATATTAGGTCATTGCACAAATGCTAAGAACAAAGTGAGTTATTGGTAAAGTAGTGATTTTTCTGAGAAAAGTTCAACAAAAACAGGACAAAACCTCTTTCATGTTTGTCTCCTGAGCAGTATGAATTCTGTTGTGAGATATTGCTCATTGTTTTCATGCTTGGAGAGGATAGAGAGCCTGTGACTCTTTTTCCTAAGAAGAGTAATAGATATTCTTTTTTTCGTCTGGGTATAACATTTGACACTTGGAAACACTACTGTGGTGCTTGCCTTCACTTATCTTCTGTTTCTTATCTCTCAAGCCTGCTAGTAAGTCACTGGAATTTTTTTTGTGTGTTATGAAGGGATTTTTTCATTCCTTTCCGTGTTATATGATGTCTTCATCATTTACATTCAGGGGTAGAATGAGGCTGTTCAAGGCCACAAGGCCACATTACTTGGGAATGTCAGCTCTGCACATGTTTTGTATGCCTTTTGTAGGTAGTGTTTTTGTGTGATTTGTAGGTAGTGAGTTTTAAACCTACTTTAAAGAGTTTCTTTTGCAATAGTACAGAAGAGCCCTCACCATGAAACATAACTCTCTTGTGCTAGACTTTGTAGAAACATAAATATATTTTACTCCTTGTGGGTAGGGCTCTCAGTTACCTGTGACATGCTCTGATCAACTGTGAGTGTAGATGTGCTAACACCCTTCCTAAACTATCATGTCCTTGCTATTTCTGCAGCCGTTTTGAGGGTATATATTGTGATTTTTTGTGATCTATGATTTTTTTCAGTCATTCACATTGGTGGATAGTATGGTATCTCACTGGGGAAGGAACCCTCTTGAACACAACCGCATTAACCTGCAAAAAACCCCATAAGTTCCCCCTCCCTGAGCAAAAGGAGAGTTTCAGACCTGCCTATAATCTTTGTACATTAATGAGGCACTTCCAAAACCACAGTAAGAAGCATCCAGGTGGTCAGGAAGACTGGGATGAAACCTGGCTCACAGCCTGGGCCGACTGCATGGAGGACATACCTGAAATGTCCTTCTATAGATCTTCTGACACTCTCCCGTGTCTCATTGCACTGCCATTTCAGCATTGCCTGCCTGCTCTCTCTCCCTTTGTGGAAACCTGCATTGTCCTTTCTTGTCTTTCTCTTTCAACTCTTTATTGCTTTAGTAATACCGAAAGGATCTCCCGCTCAAGCTGTAAGAGAAGCAGCTTGTAATAATAGAGAAAAGAAACCTGCACAAGAGATTTACTGGATTGACTGGAGCTTTGTCTCCAGGAAATCTCCTGAGCCCCAGTGTGAGTACTGAGAAGCATTGCAGCCTTGCAACCTCACTAAAGCATAGAGCTAAAAAAGCCCAACAACCCCAGCTTCACCCCCCAACAGAAGGAAGTAAATGCATTCAGCCCAAAATCTTCAGTAACTCTGTAGTTTAAGGCACCAGTTTTTGTGTGATCACCCAGACTCTTTGCTCTCCATGAGCCTGTGGTGTTGAAGAGTGCTGCCCTTGCTCCCATCCACTGTAGTGGCCGACCATGAGACCAGTGTCCCCTGACTTGCATCCTCTGAAAGCTGGTTTGTCCTCTGCTTTCATTTGATTATCTGAGTGCGGTTGCTGAGTGTGTAGGAGATGAATCTGTGTATATTGCATTGCAAAGAGAAGCAATTGCATTAAGTGCTTTGGGAGAGGGCTGCAGAGCATCTTGCATGGCCTTTCCAAAACATGTGCTCTGGAGCTGTTCCTGAGCTTATTAGCACTGAGCCCTATTAATTCAAAGAAGCAGCTCTAGGACCACTTGGGAGATAAGGAAAGATTAAATAAAAGAGGGTAAGTGCTTGAAGATGAATCCTTAATACCCATGATGAAAGGAGCCTGGATTAAATGAGAGTTGCACCTCTGCCTCTGTTAGCTTCGTTTCAGTGCAGGGATAGCTGATCTCCTCCTCAGCTTCCTCCACCTGTGACTGGAAATCAGCTGGCTCCAGCCTGGAGGAAAGTTCAAGCCATTCTGACATTAAGCTAATATATTTTCTGGAGGTCTATACTTGAAAAAAAAAAAAAAGAGCTGTGTAAGGGACTGAGAGGAATATTGATTGAGACTCTCAGGATCTGGTAGCAAAAGGATTGTTTAGAGGGTGGTATGAGTTTTATAAATCTACAAGCAGTGGTGAAAATGATGAATCAGAGGGATGCTCTGCTGAAGAACAGTCTTTGCTAAAAGAAGACGCTTTCTAAAGGAAGGCATATCTCACAGAGCCCTAAAAAACAGCAATAAATTGTGAACAATAGGCCTAATTCTTCTGTTGCACTTTGAAAACTAAGGATAGACCTTGCTGAAATACAGGCCTCCTCCAGCTGACAGGGAGGGTGGTCCTGTGCTGGAAGAATTCACTCTTTCACTGGGATGGACTCTTGGCTCCAGACTTTTCCGTAGGGATTTCACCTCTCAGAAGCATGCTGTGAGGATGGCTGGATGCCAGTGGCTACTGTAATGATGGGGGGGTTATAAGAAAACCAAATGGATGGGTTTTTTCCCTTGGAAAATCCTCATAAAAACAAGAAAATAAATTTACAGGCTGCTCTTGACTCACATGCCACAGCCTCCCCAGGTTGTATAGGTGGATGCTGGGTGTCCCGGCTGTCCTGGAAAACAGAAGAGGGAAGTGCACAGAATTTGATCTTGAGAGTCTCCCATATGTAAAAACAAATATTGAACAAAGAATTGGACTTATCTCTTTCTCCTTTTCAAGGATATTTGCTAATTGTTAGGTGGGGCCTGATTCTCATCTCCCTGTTTTGCACTGCTGCAACTGGTGAACGCTCGAGTCTTTGACCAAAGGTTCCACTTCCATTGCCTTCCCTTGCAGTCCTCGCTGAAGTGCCATTAATGGTGGCTTTATTTGTGCTGTTTTTCTTGCATTGTGGTACTTCAGGCCTGGCAGCAACCAGCATATTAGCAACCATTGAAAGCCAATATGTTCCAAAGAGAGGGTGAATTGACTGGGCACAGCCTACCTGAAGGAGATTAAATCAATTGTGCCCAGCTCTCAGAATGTTCCCACAAATTCTCAAGACTGCTAAGTGCATTAAGATAACATCAGTGGTCTAAACTCACAGAACCAGGGCTTTTGGACTTCAGGATGAAGCTCAGTTTTTTCAAGTGCACATATACCGTGGTGGTGCAGGGAGTTCCCAGGGAAGTTTGTTTGAAGTTGCAGCAGATGGGCACAGCTGTACACTGGGGACAGACTCTGTGCTGTACCTCTGAGTTGTCTTTGATGTCTTTCTGACTTGTGTTGTTATTATGACTACTGTTACTGTCAAGGCGAAACATATAGCGCAGTGAGATGAAGACACTGATCTGATTATAGTGACAGACTATGAAAATAAACCTTCCTCTAAGAGTAGAGTTTTGACACTTGAGTTTTTTCAGTGTGTTCTCAAAGCTCAGAATATTATGCTTTTTTTTTTCTTGATGTTCAAAGAAAAAGGTTGCAATCATTAGGTATGCGTGGTTATGCAAAATCTAGTGCATTAATAAATCAATAATTTTGAGACAAATATATACCTCTAACAAATCTATAGAGTTTCTGACTTTTTCTCTATAGAAACTATACTGTTAAGCACCACAGTAGGAACAATATGTCAGCACAGCAGATCAGTGAAGCTTTGAGATGTTCAAAAGAGAGCTTCAACTGCACTGGACAGCTCAGCTTTTTAAAGGCAGCTAAAAGAGGAGGGGTTATCTGAAGTTACAAACCCCAGTTTCACATAGATTTATATCTCATAGTTGATTATGGGCTTCAGCAAAGCTTTTCCTGCAAAACATGGGCACGCTCATGTTGCAACTTGCCAGTGTGAGAAACACTACCAGTGCAGACAGGTAGCAGCTGCCCAGCTCTGGGGCTTAATCCTTTCCTGGGCTGTACCTCACATTGCCTAACAGGATGCATAATTCCCTAAAGGCAAAAAAGATGGTGAGCTGGAGGTGCCTGTATGAGACCTGAGGCCAACGTACAGGTTCATAGCATCCAGGCAACCAACAAAACCAGTCGTACCCCACACCTCCCTGCCTGATTCCCTCATATGCCTTCTGGCTCCAAATGGCTGTGAAAGTGCTGCTTGTATGGCAGTGAGCAGGCACTTTGAACCCCAGGCTGTGAGGCAGTTGTTACGTTGTGCATTATTTATCTCCAGGGGAGAAGTGCCATGCTGTAGTGCAGCAGATTTGATCCACGTGCAATGCCCCTATCAGATGAAATGATTTCTTGTTTCTACCAGCTGCTGACCTCTGCTGCCTTGTGGGGTTGAGTTCCAGGGGTCAGTGATGTTCTGTGATGAAAGCTTCTTTTGGCTGATTTGAATTCTGCATGAGGTTGTGTTTCATGCTGGCAACTCGGATGGAGTTTTGTTTTGCTTTGTCAACCAGCACCAGGCAGACTTGGGTCTGCTGTGGGTGGTGGTGGTCTGGCCTTGGGCTGGTGGGGCCGGGTCTGGGCTGGCTCCTGCCCTCCTGGCAGCAAGTGCACAGCTATTGGCTTTAACAGCCATGAACCCTCATTCTTTAGTGCGGTGTCAGGTATGGTAAACTGCACCTTGATTTATGAAGGTTAGCTCTGGAGAGGCCGTTATCTAACAGAAAATAAAGAACGTTTATTTGTATTCATATTTAATAAGCATGAGGCAGACTATAAACTGCTTCAAATCAAACATGAGTTCCCTGTTGGATAGTGTTAAATGAATGGTGATTTATAAAGATTTTACCGCCTTCTCGTATACTATAGGGTGCTGCTTAAGATGAAGAGCAAAGGAAATTTGCATAACATACCACCAAATGGCTAAATAACATTTACACTAAAGAACATTAAATGGATGCTTTTAAAATTGTTCATTTTTATTTGAATATGAGCATAAAATAGGTCTGTTTGCCTCAATCCTTCCTGTTATTATGGATTTGTTGTTAAATCGTCTGACGCGTTTTTGTCTGACAAACTAGGGATTGCATTTTTAGAGCAAAGGTGTCGTGGAGGAACTGGTTGAATTATGCTGAGGCATTACCTGCACACCCCACTTTGGAGTACCCAACATGCACTGAAAGAAGCGAGATTTTACTAAAAATTCCTGTGGCTTTGGATCATCCTCGGCTTCTGCTGTCTCACCCTTTGCCCTGTTGTGACTCTTGCTGTCCTCAGCAGGGGTGTAGGCTTTGGGCACTGCAAATGGGCATGTGTATGTAAGGAGGATCTTTGTACCAGGGTCCTGTGCTATGCTTGCATTGCTGTGTTAAGAAAGGGATTTTTGGTGAAAGTAAATATCAGTGTTCTGCTTGGATCTGTATCAGCGAGGGAGTAGGGAGAGAGGGATGCTGCTTATTCCTGACGAGTTGGATTATGTCACTCCTATTTCTCAGCAGAAATATTCTCCTTTTGCAAGTGAAAAGAGAATATCTCAAGGAAATCTATTTGCATTGCTCTGACCTGCACTCCCAGTGGATTTGGAGCTATCAGCCCATCTAGTTTTCAGTTGTGAGGATGCAAATCTGCTATGCCAAGCTTTCCACATCTCTGCCAACTTCTTCTCACAGTTCAGGTGGTCAGTTTTTATGACTTCTTATAGCACTTCTCTTTTCTAATGCAAAGCATTAAATATTTTTAATGTAAAAAATACATCAGCCTTGCTTTTAAATGAATATGTGTGCCCAGGTAGATACAACCAATGCAACAGCAAAATAAGGTTAGAAGTGATTTGGGGATTTTTCTGATCTTCAGGTGGGGAGGGTCAGCATCCCCCATGTACAAACCAGGAGAGTATCTGGTCTCTTAAGGGCTTTGGGACGCTCCATACAAAAAAAGGCACATTTTGTAGATGGATTTTAACGCTCCAGAGCTGCTGTCAGGCAGTGTGGTGGGTTTTGAAAGTGATGCAGTGCTTGAACAAGATGTGTGGCTTTGAAGTGACAGTCTTGGAGCAGACTAGGTGATTGCTTCCATGAGGGAATAGCCACGTCAGGAAGCAAAGTGTATCACCTCTATGTCTGAAATCATTCAGTACACCCATTGATACTTGTTCTTGCTGCAGATGATTGTATTTTAGGTGTAAGTGCTCTGCTTTTCCTGCTGCTTTGTCATTCCTGTGACTATTGAAATAGCGCTTTCTACCCAAGAAGGGCAGAGAAAGCGGGTGGTTCCCAGTCTGGGGAATAGACCACAGTTTGTGAAAGTTGTGGCTGTGAGAGGTGATCAAACACACCCGACAATGTAGCCTGATTGTAGAAAGCGTATCACAAAAACAACTTGATCTCCACACGCTTGGCAACACGTGCATTGAAGGCATTGCTCTGGCTGGATTCAGCAGCAGAGCAGACTTGTGCCAGAAAACACAAACTGGGAGGTTAAAGCATGATGTGAGACCTACACTTCTGCACCACAGGGCTGCCTTGATGGGAAGGACTAGCTCATCATATAGGTGACCAGCTCATCACAGTGGCTAGCAGCAGCCACAAGCCTTGTGTGTAATCCCTTCCCCCTTGGTTTAAGAAAGCTACAGCGAATACTACCCAAAGGTGCTTTTGCAGAACTCAGTCATGGCTGAACTCCATCTGTACTGTTTTTTCTTTATGTCCACAACTGCTTTCCTGAAATGGAGACAACTCCATGTGCATCCTGTCTCTTGTCAAGGTTGTAATAGTGCACTGAAATATGCAGGTGGAAACAAAATTGTCCACATCTGCTAACTGCAGATCTGTCCCATGGATTTTTGACCATTTGTGATGTTTTATTTCTTCTCACCCCTCTTGGATTCATGTCCTGGTTTAAGATAAAATAGAATGAAATTTCTGTTCAGTAATTTCACTTTTCAGCTAAGCTCTTCTAACTAATGGAACTCCTTGAAATTAATGGTGTATTTTTCAGACAGTAACCCACTTCCAGACCTGATGTTTATAGTGAATACCAAGACATGGTATACAGAGAGGCTATTCCTTATACTTATTGCTGTAACATCCAAGGCCAGCTAACTTTGTTATGTATCACATTGGAGGGTTGGAAGTGGAAAAGTGTAGAAGGGTCATGCCCATGGGGAGAAGTGGACAGGACAGGTGACCCAAATGGGGTATCCCATCCCACTGCATCACACTCAGCATAAAAGCTGAGGGATCAAAGGGGTTAATTGTCTTCTTCAATAGTTGGTGTCTGAGGAAGACTCTGTTTATTTGCCTTTGATCCTGATCTGTGTGTTCCCGAATCCAGATCCAGAATCCAGTTCCTATCTGTCGCTGAGTCCAGTCCGGGGCTTTACCAGCACCTGCCAGTGGCATCATCCTGGGAGCTTGATCCTGGTTTTATATATATTGTATATATTTCTTTGTTTTCTTTTTTTTGATATTATTATCTTTTTATTATTTTATTATTACAATTCCATTACAGTAGTTTAGTTTCTTTTAAACTCATAAGTCTCTTTCTCTCTCATCCTCCTCTCCCTGAAGGGAGAGGTAGGGGAGAGCATCTGTCATTTGTTTCAGTGGCCAGTCTGACCCAAACCATGCCAGTGGACTATACTTGTAATACCTTTTGCTCTCAGACAGACAAAATTAATGGCATTTTTCTGCTTTTATTAAGAGCCTTTTTTTCCAAGGAGAAAGTTGTGCTGTATCAGTAGTATCCATCTCTTTGTCATCATGCCATAGGGAAGCATCTCATTAATAGCTGAATGGCTGCAATAGATTTAGACTATCCTCATTTTGATCTGGGGTTCCGCTGATGACTGGGAACAGTACAAGTGTGGGAGGAAGGGTTGGAGTTGCTTTATCCACCAAGTGATTGTGATGTGGTTTTGTTTATATGGTTGTGCAGTTCAGTAATTGAGCTTAGCTTCTCTACAGTTATCAAGCACCACAATTTTTTCTCCCACTGCATCTTCTCATATGGAGAGCTTCTGCAGGCAGCAGGCAGGGATACTCTGCACTAATGATCTGATTGCCTTCATCCTTGTATTTTCATACTAATTGATAACAAGGCTTTTTGATGAAGGCTTTTGAAAGCAGAAGAGACAATAAAAAATTATGAAATTGCAGAGGATGGCTTCAGTGGTGCTGTTTGCAAGCTATTCTGTTCACTGCCAGGGTTTGTCCTGGGCCAGGAAGGAGAACTGGGCTTCAAAAAAATTTGATTTCTCCTCTGTCCAAGGGCAGTGGTGAGTTTCTGGGTAGAGCTGTATGCCTGTACAGAAGAGATGAGCCTGACTATTTGCAAGTCCTTCCTTTAATCCAGAATTTTTCCATTTTGTGGTTGAGAAAGATCTTCATTCCTCACCATTCCAAATTACTCCCATCCCCAATGCCTAGCATGGATAGACACATACATTTGAAGATATAAAGAATCATCCTTGCTGTTATATACAGAAAAGCTGAACATATTGTGTCTGTATGAGACTGTATTTTGTGGGGGCATCCTGGGAAGCTGGTGCACTAAACTACACGTGAGCAAAGCATGATTGGCTCTCCTTGGTATGCCTCCAAGGGCAGAGACCAGGCACAGGTCCCAAATCCTCCCTGACCACTGCCAATGCCACTTCTGGGGCACTTGCTGGAGTTCAGGAGCAGCTGTATTACTGAGGTTGGTTACAGTTTGACCTGGAGCACTCTGAACTAGCCCTGGCAAGGCAAAATTGGAAAGGGGCTGGATTTACAATCAGTAAGGGGAATATTAAAGCTTATATTAAGCCACAGAGAGTTAAGGTACAATAGATTTTATCATATTTTAAGTCTATAATATAAACAGTGATAGTTCTTATCTGAGTGCTTCCAAACAAGATTTTGATCACACCTTGCAGGTTGCTGTTCCAGCTGAGGGTATAGAAAATCCAAGACAAAATGCTGAGATGAAATGACCTTACCCTCTCTTTCCCTATGGATGATTTACATTTAAACCCAGATGAAAACCTCGATTTCACAGCTGGTTTTTAGCATAGACTAACCCAAAATCTTGGATCCAAAGCTTGGCAGTGTTCACAGTGCAGTAAATGATATCATATCTTAATCTCCTTTCTGGTGTTTATGAGGTAAAGTGAAGTTTTCATAAAGAACTCAGTGTAAAGTAAAGAAAGCTCCACAGAAATGCTGCAGTTCAATGGAATATGTATTTATTTCTTCCACTTCTGGAAACCTAGATGAGTGTCAGGGAAGGCAGGAGGATTGTCCTAATGAAATTGGCAACAATACTTGTAATTAGAACAAAACTGTTTTTAAATACAACCATTTAGAGTGTGACCACAGTTTGCAGAGGTTAATTTTCTTACTTAAATGGCAGATATATTTCTGCTAAAACATTATGTGTTTAGCATTGACTTCCATTAAAAAGACATTAAGACTATAGTCTTAATAGGAAGCTTTTTTCACAGCAGTCAATTGCTAAATAAGACCCTTATATGAAATACCAGGACTAAAAAGATTACTCCAAAGTTTGAGCAGTGCCAGGACTAGGCACACAGCTCCTTTTGAAATGATAAAAATAACAGCATTGCAACAAGGCTGCTTCTTGTTTGCTTATTTACCCATTTGGTGGTGTTGAGCAAAGGGCTGTGGTGGGGCAACAATTTGAAGACCCAGGGAAGAGAGTCTCACCCTGACCAGGGTGAGGAGTGATTGCAAACATGGGACTGACAGCCATTACATGAAAGAAATTACATTAATCAGCTCTCCACAGCTTGCATGGAAGTGCTGGTGTATAATATGTCCTTAAACCAGAAATGTGACATCTCTAGTGTTACAAATACTGTTGTCTTTATTGTACTTCCCTTCTTGCAAAACTTAGGAGAAGTCATAAGAACTGCCTGTTCAAAGGCAGAAATGTGGATATTTTCAGTGGTAAAACCTTTGGCTTCAGATTTTATTTCCTCCCCTAGTCTTGAGGGTACACAATAAATCTTCTCTAGTTATTTTCACTTGAGGCAATGATGCACCAGAGTGATATGTTATAGGCTACTCTGGTGCAACAAATATCTTGAATTTACTTTTTTTTACAAGTCTACTAATTTTTATGGATTTCCAGAACTGTTTATGAACTGAGGAACAGCTGTATGATGGAAAGGAAAATGAAAAAAACAAAACACCAAGCACAGTACCTTAAAAATATCTGCACTGAACGAGCAGACAGACCAATGCATTTGTACCTCAGAAGTGAGTGAGATCCTTCACAGCTGATCCTTCATCAGCTGCCACTGGTACTGGGCAGCATTGCTGTCTACACAAGCTTTCAGCTCCAGGAGAACAGCCATAGATGTTCCCCCAAAATATGTCTCAATAGCAGCTGAGACAACAGGGATGGGGGCTGTATAGCAAAGTTCATCTTCAGCATGAGGAGAAATACACGTGGCCTTTGGGTTTTAACTATATTTTTGAGGAATGGGAGGTTTTCTTAACTTTGATTGACATCTCTGGTCCCCTGAGTGACTGAACAACTTACGATGGCCCAGCACAGCTGCAGAGGACAGTGAAACTATCTGTGTGAGTGGCTTGTGCTGTCAAGATGGCCCAAGCTTAGGCCATACCCAAAATTTTTGTAGGTGGCCAGTGGTCCCTGGGTGGTACTTTGTGTCCTCTAGTCCAGATTCGAGATTTTTGCTCCAAGGCCTCAGAGCAAAAAGGAGATGAAATATAGCTTCTTTTTGCTCAAAGGGTCTTGGAGGAAAATCAATTTACTTGAGAGACTTGGCCAGGAAAGCTCTCAGCTGGTGGCTGGACTCTGTCCAAGCTCGCTCCCTTGCCAGGGACAGGCAGGATAATTTAGCAGATATTGTTACAGAAGAATGGGATAACATATTCGTGAATGTCCAAGGGACCGAAGAGCTTAATGCTTAAGTACTTGGGAGCAAAAATCTGTTTGGTACTTGCTTTTTCTCCGTGTTGAGCAAAGGAATGTATTTGACCCTGTTTTGTGACAGGCATTGGTTCAAAGTTACTTTGAAAAGAGGCTATGGAAAACATCAAAATTGTCTACAAATGTTTGAACATTATGATTTCTCTCAGAAGTGCACTGGATTTCTCTTCAGTCCATGGACATACCACGACTCATTTGTTTTATCAACAGCTGGTTGAATTTTCCATTTTTCATCAGTTTTTTTTTTACTACTTTAACTTTTTAGCCTTCTTATCACCTCTAACTGAGTGTGTTTTGGATGATTTAAAATGAAAGTTCAACACCTCTCTTTTTCAAGAAAAAAACAGTGCTGTTATTTCAGCAGCCTTGAAGACATATAGTTATTACTCCCATAACATAGCAATGGGAAAAATAATTACTTTACTCGAACCTTTCCCTGGTTTTACTATAACTTTAAGTCTTCTTGGGACTTAAGGATTGCTGAAAACCTTCCATGGGTGCAGCCACTGGTAGGAGCCATTGCTCTGGTGGGATGGAAAAATTAGTTTTTCAGTTCTTTCCCAATCGTGTTAGTAGCCGCGACAGGAAAACCAACAAGTGGGAGAGGGGAGAGGTTGGCACAGGCTCTTTGCACTCCCCAACTCCGCCTTCAGCTTTGCAATGTGAACAGGTTTTGTTGCAGTGTGAAAGTGTTGCAGGAAGCAAGACCGTTTGTTCCTATAAATACGTCTGGTGGTACTTTACATGAATCCTATGGTTTATATTGCGTTTGTAGGATGGAGGCTGGTTTAAATTCATTAGCCTTTCATTACGAGTGTGCTGTGGGGCTTTATTTGCTGTTGTCTTTGAGCTGTGAGGGACTGAAATAAATGAGAATACTGGAATATCAGAAGAAGGTTAACATAAGGAGTAAGCATTTCCTTGTTTAGCAGAGAAATGATAAAATCATTGTGGGAGTATGGAAAGAAAATTACAGAATGCAAATTGTAAGTCCTAAATGTCTAGCCTCATTTCTAACCTGTATTTAGAGGAACCATGTTCCTCTAGCAGGTTATCCTGCTTTAAAGTCTCAAACACCTGAAAATTACTGCTGCAAGGGGGTCCACTGCTGTCCTGCTCAGCTAAGGCTGCAGGCAGTGAGTGCTTGGCAAAGAGTTATTCACCGGAGAGGTGTTGAAGATCACACTCTGGCATTGTAAATTTAAGGTCTAATGCTAGATTTTTCAGAACGCTCTAGACAAATAACATAAGGATTGATTTAGAAGAGCTTTGGGGAAGGGAGTAACTGACCTTGTAGGATCTCTTCCCACTCTCCTTTTTACAGTACCGTTACCATTCTGGTCCTCTGGGACCCAAAACTGCACAGCATTTTGCCTCTCAAAGTCAGCCTGAGAGAAGGCAGAACAGGTTCAGCTGAGAGCATCTGAGATGCATTTGCAGAAGTTATTGGTATATTATTATTTGACATTATAAACTTGAGGTTTTAAGCACAGGAAATGTTCCTGAAAGACTTCATGGCCTCTTTTTCTTCCCTGGCTTCAGGACATACAAGAAAAATAACTTAGTGAAGCCCTTTTCTCCCCCAGGTGCAATAGGGTAACTGATTAACGATGTGACGTGTGCTTTACAGCCTCCCTTCACTTTCCAGAGGATGCTGCGCGTTCCCCCTGTCCCTGTAGTACATGGAGAGGACAGCCAGCCCTTTGCTGCCATCTCTCCAGTTCTACCAGAGCTATGCCAATTAAACAGACTTTTCTATATTTATTATGAAAGAGTTATACATAGTGACATTTCTGCTGACTGTTGTTAAAATTCCCTCTGCTTTAAAGTCAGCAGCTGCATCTTACAGTGACAAACAGAACTGTTACTGAAGAAAATGTATCCTGAAGTGCTGAATATAAAATTGCTTAATGGTAAATAATACAGTCTGCAAAGGTACATTGTGAAAATGGACTAAAAGGAGAAATGAGTATTAATATACTTTGGTTTTTTGCTCTCTGTGGTTAGAGGAATTGGTAATGCAGAGTTAGTGAGAAGGGTAAGAAAACTCAGGGGAGACACAAACACCAGCACATACACTTCAGGAACTAAAGAGCCAAAGGGTTTCAGAAAAATGTTTACTTTCTAGTTCTTCTGCTTATTGTTGTTCGTTGGGTTTTTTTTAGAAACAATAAGTTTCTTTTATCTCTTGCTCTTTCTTCTTTTTCCTCTTCTTTCTTAAATTTCTCATTAGTTTCTGCTGTAGATTTGTGCAAGATCAAATGTTGTCAGCCTGCACTGATGAATACCTATCTGCAAATGTTATAAAATTCATCCCAGCCCTGAACCAGGTTAGAGCAGACATAGTGCTTTACACCTTTGAACTGCCAATCATGCAGCAAAAAGCAGCCGCTGGCATCGTGTACCATGCCAGGGTTTTGCCAGCACAGTCAGGAAGACAGAGCACTAAGTTTTGGGGTGTAAAAATGAGGCAAAGCTTGTGCCTAAATGTGTAGTTGCAGCTAAGCATGTCCTATATCATTGTTGATAACAATTTATCAACTCTGAATCTCTTGTGCTCAGAATCTCCTTTTTCACAATGACAAATGCGGAAAATGTTGTGGGTTTTGGGTCTGGTTTTTTTTTTGTGTCTGAAAACTCGTGAGAAAGAAGCAGTGACTGAGCTTTGTAAGAAGAGCGTGTTGTTTCTGGGGCAGGCTCTTGCTGGCAGGTACCTTGCTCAGACTCATGTTGCCCCTGCTTCAGTGGTGCTCTCAGCTAAATGGGCTGGCTCTGTAACCGTCCTCATCAAGGAGGAGCATGGAGCTCCTCAGCCCTATTCACTCACGATATTGCTCTGCTCTCAAACCACTCTATTAATGAACCTGCTGTGGCTTCAGTAGATTTACCCATGGGTCAGAAAGAGCTAAATTATGCCTCTTTCTGACAGTCTGGTTCTCAACTGGACAGTTTCATTTCAGAGTTTCAAAGATCAGACCCAATAATTAGTCTGTGTTTTTCTAGCTCTCTATTGAATCTGTCATTTTTCCTGGCTACTGGGACATAGCAGGGAGATTTTTCAGTCACAGATGTGTAATCTCATTAAATATGATGGGCCAGTATTTCAGTTGCAGTTTTTCAGCTGCAGCCATCAGGTGTGTTGGTTTCAGGGGTCAGGTTGCATTTGCAGCAATGCTGGGTGCAGTTGAGGCTGACGTTATCAAGATGCTCATCCTATTTGTCATGTGCAGGAGCAGCCATGGTAGATAGTGCATTCAGAACAGTCCACTTTGGTGAGTGGGGGACCTGCCAACATTCAGCTTTTTAAATAATTCATGGGTCTACTGATAATTGCTATTTCAGTATTTCTGTCTCATTTATTCTACAAGAAAGGCTGATAGGGCTGCAGGTTGATTTTTCTTGGTTAGACAAAAACAAAAAAGCATTTGCTGGTTACATAGCATCCCTAGGGAATCCCTCAAAACCAGACAGGGATGCTCATTATTTTCCACTGGCCATGGCCACTGGTCTGTGTTAAGACAATTTATTGTTTTCACGTTTGCTGTCAGAGGAGAGTGAGTTTGTTTTGTCTTATTTTAAACCTTCTTGAAGCCTGTTGCTTGGTGGTACCTAAATAAAAATTGAGCCTTTTGCATGCTATGGGAATAAGATGGAAATACTGCAAGTGTATGCAAGTGTATGAGTATGCCAATGTACAAAAATAGGATAATTGATCGCTTGAAAAATGTATGTGTGTATCTACTGGACCTCCTGCAGAGAAATGAGGAAATCTGAGCAAATGCAAACACATGAATGTCCCCGTTGCTGCTTTGTTGCCCTTACCTCTCACAGAAGTTACTAGAGAATTATTAGGTAACAAATACATACACACACACACACGTAGAGATATATTCTCATTAAATGAAGAAGGACTAAGTAATCACACGTTATTGATTAAAGGGGCTCCAAACATGCAGCTGTATTGCTTTCAGGTCTGAGGGAATGGCAGCGTTGGATGTGTTCTTTGCCTGCAAGCCTTCTCATGAAAGAACCTGTCAGTTAGAGTTGATTTACTGTGAGGTTACAATTTGCTGCTTCTGCTCTGGTGAAAGCACATTTACTGGAATAAAAAACATGGCATGAGTGCTGTTTTATGAGGTACCCATCAACTCCTTAATACAGAAAGTGGGAGGAAGCTGATGGACAGCACTGGGATATTCAGGAGTAAAAAAACAGTGACATGTATTTAAGACTCAGGACTGCTAAAGGGACACAGGAGAAAAGAGAGAGAAAGAGTGAATGTAGCTGATTCCTCAGTGCTAATCCTCCTCAGATAGTGCAAATGAGTTAAAAGGAAATTCAACCACTTGAAAAGGAAGTTTCAAATGGAAGGATTACCAAAGGCAATCAGGAGGCAGATGAAAGAAAGTGAGAACCAGCAGAATGATGTCCTAGTCCACGCTCCAGTCAAGGGGACGCTAATGTGTCCCTCAGCTATTCAAAGCCAAAAAAGCAATAGATGAGGAGGCTGTATTCCCTGGGGAAGGATCTTCACGAAGAAGGGAAGACATCTCTATACTATACATTAAACCAACCACTCTGTGCAATTTATTCAAGCAAAAGACATAAAGGAAGGAAACTGGAAAATAGAATATGCATTCATAAAGAGCTAAGAACGGGCCAAATCTATTTTTAGTTTCCATAGAATTATGGTTCTATTTAGTGGAAGCAAAAATGGTAAATTCCTCTTTGTCATCAAGCAGCGATGAAGGAAAGCTCAAACCTTTCTCTTACTTCTCATTTTCTGACTAAAATCTTTTCCTCTTCTGTTTTTCCCCATCTCTTTTTGTCCAGTCCAAGTCTAAGAAATTAGTACCTGATGGGGTTTTGTTATATACTAATGGTGTTTTCTCTACTGTTAAAAAGTAGAAATGGTCCTTCTTGCAGACAGTTTACAGGCTGTGCAACAGGCAGCACAAGACACAGCACCCACCTGGAATAACTGGGAAGGTAGTTTCTTCTTTTGGTCCATGTTATTGAGTGATTGGGTGGATTATTGCAGGTGTCAGGAAATACGTGCACTTATAAGGTGAGGCAAGGTACAAACTGACATAAATGCCGTGATGAGGAGAACGTAGAGCAAGAAATAGGATTGTGAGAAAAATGGGAATGTGACTCTGAAATATCCATAAGGAATTTAGCAGAGGGGATGGAAGGAGGAGTCGGCAAGACAGCACTGCTGCTGCACTGGACACGCACCCCGTGCGGGCAGGAGAGGCTTCTCGGGGAGGGAAAGAGATGGGTGGCTTCAGGGCTTTACCTCTTGATTTAGCGGAATCATCTCTCTTAGCACCAAACTGCTGTATCTGGCTTTTCAACACAACTGCCATTTTTTGTGAAATTTGATGTGGGAATGTCTCTTCAAATGATTCAAATGCCTGTCTCCCAAGGATTGTGTCAAAATCTAATTAACAATAATTACTCTATCAAATACCTGCATTGTTCATTCCTGTAATTTGTTTTGTGGGGCTCAAAGATTTACATGTAAAATGATCTAGGTTTTTTTATATTTACTTTGAGAATCTTCCCTGTGATGTCTTGAATACAAAATCTCTGCAGTCAAAATCTATAACTGTAACTGCCCCTGAATGGTTGTATGAATGGAATGTACTGTTAGTACAACTATTGGCATCACAGAAACATTTACACACCCTTCCTATGGGGACAACGATGTGAGGGACCAGGAGCAAAGTCTGGTGAGCAAATACCTGCAGGAGCTCCAGCACTGGTTGCAGCCTGTGACACTGACAGATCTGACAGATGCGGCAAAACCCCTCTGGGTTTGGGCAAGGCAAGCTGGGAGTGCAAAGCCCATGGCAACACGAGGGTCCTCCTTTGCTGCTTCTCATTCCCATTTTTGCTTGAATTCTTGCTGAACCCCTGAGTCTTTTTGCTTGAACGCATTTGGATCGGTATCTGCCCTCAATTAGATGTTGGTTCAGTTGCTCTCAGTTTTCAGGAGAACAGCTGAGGGCAGAAACTGGCCCCAGAAAGCTGCTGGAAGTAAGAACATTTACAAATCTTGTGTATTGTATAAGCAGAGGGGAAGAAAAGGACAGTAATCACAAGAACAACTCTCTTCCCTGTCTTATTGAAACAAACATCTTTTCTTCTAGGACACAACCATTACTTTTTATGTAGCAAATCAGGCTGTTTTGGTTTTTTAATAGAATTATAAATGGAATTTGCTATTAGCAGTGACTCCAGTATTGTGATGTTAAATGGCAGGAAATTGGCCTGCTGTTTTGCAGCCATTATAAGTACCTGTCCCCTCCTCTTCTAAGAGACTTCATTTTGAAAACCCATGAACAAGGACATCATGGAGAATCTGATTCAGTTCAGTTTAAAAGCTAAATTAGAGCAATTGATCATTTCATTCTGGTGATTAGAGCCTCCCAGGGGAAAATTCTGAAACATTTGTAATAGCCAGACTTGCAGAATAACAATAAGTGAAATCAGAACTGTTTGAAAACTTATTTTTCAGCTCACTGGCAGTTATGAATGCCATGCTAATAATTTAAAAAAATTTCAAAAGTCACTTCAAGTCAAACTAAAATGGAAGGCCTCAGTTTGGTTGCAAAACATTTTGTTTAAAAATACCAGAAAATGGACATTTCTAACTGAAAAGCCACATGAAATTGAAAGGCAAATGCAAGTCTCTATTTAAGAACATTGATAGGGGAGTTTAAACTATCCAAAAGAGTTTTTTTGCTTTTATTTCCAACATGGGGCTTGGGACTACAGGCACACTTCTGTGACATGATTTGAAGTACCTTTGCTCTTTCCAAACCAGACAACTTGCCAAAATATGTTGTTTCCTGAAGGTAATGTTTCCTGAAGTCCAGCAGAGATTGACTTTATTATTAGTCATCATTTCTTTAAAGGAAACAGTTGCATTTGTGAATAGATAGATGCTTTGCGCAGGTTGAATCCTAAAAGACTTTGTTTAGACAAAGTTCCAAAGGAGTTGCCCCACTGCAAAAGAGAGACACATTCACTGAGCCCTGAGATGTATTTAATGGCATTAACAGAGCAATGGGCTCCTTTGTGAGATGTACATTATGGCAAGGAGAGCAGTAAGGTCAGTCTAGAAAACTCTGTGAGCCGAAAGCTCCTTAGGCAAGGAACGGATTGCAGACAAGTCTAGGGAAACTTCAATGAAAATATTAACAGAACAGCTGAAAAGCCAAAAAATAGTGGGAAAGTCTTCCATAATGGATTCGTCTGAAGTTGTGACTCATGATTTGTTCTGGTACTCAGTAAAAGAAACCCCATTTTCATATTTATTATATTTTTCTTTGCACATGTGGTTTTCATAGGTGCTGGAATGAAAACATGAAGACAGGCTTATAAACCCCTCTATATTTAATCACATGGAAATCTCAGTATAGCTGGTTTGCCAAGATCAAAAAAAATAATCATGTCTTGCTCATCTTTACTTTTTTTCCTTTTTTGTATTGTTTTGCTTTCTTGGACAGTTGTATTTGTTTTTTTAAATCAGTTCCCAAAAAATGACTATTCATGGTTCCAAAACTGCATGTGATTTCAGCTGACACTGACATTAACAGTCTCAGAGTCCATAGCACTAAGACATGAAGAAAACTAGAAATAAAACTTACCTCTTAGCTGAGCAGGCTTCTGGCTGCACAAATGCTACCAATGTACCACCTATTTTAGTGTAATAATGAGTTCAAGGATTTTGTGGCTTCTTGTGTGTTTTTCTTCAAATGATGCCTCAGAGGCTTTTGTTTGAATCTAAGAGGGAACTTTTCACAAATAAAAAAAAGTCTTCATTTTGAAAACAAATTGATAACAGGACCTGGGTATTTTCTAGCAGCTCTGAAACAAGAGGAAAAAGAAGTCACAGTGAGTGTGCATTTATCTTAGTCTCCCTTTCTCTATAGAAAACTCTTTTTGCTTCTCTCCTGCTCCTGTGTTAGCTTATGATTTTTAAACTCATTGGCCAGTTCCAACCAAAATTTACAAGGAAAAAGAACAGAAGTCTCACAAATTATGATGTTGATAGAGATTTCATGAAATTAAGCAGATTGAAGTAACTGATCTACTAGAAAAGTCTAACCCAAATACAGGACTCTGGTAAGGATTTTTACTAGAGACCAAAATCCTATTTTGGGAAGCATGATCAATGTAACTGGGGAAAAGGCTCCACTGATATCTCTGTCAATCCACCACAAGATACAAATCAATATGAAACAAAACCTTATTGAGTGTTAAAACAGTGTGGTCCTGAAAACAGTGTGTGTTGCTGTTTTGCAAGTCTTGTGGTTTTTCCTCCCTCAGCCCCTTTTAAAAGTAGATAATTTCATTATATTTCTGGGAATTGTGAACATTTAGGCTTGGAATGTTTTCTGCGTAAAAATCACAAAATTATTTAAATTTACTAAGTTTTTCATCGCACAAGCTTCGCAGGAAATATACCTGCAATTAAGAATTAATTTACCAAAATGAAATCACCTCTGTAGCAAGTGGGGCTTTCTCAGCCATGGGCCATCCATCTCAGGCACAAAATGCAGCCATACAGTCATCATCACTTGATGAGGGTTTTGAGAGAAAAGCATTTACTAAGGAGACTGGAAATTATAACACTTCTCTGAGTTAAAAGAAATGTATGTAAATAAAGATACCCTCTGCTTCCATAACCTAATTATAATATTGATGTGCGTGACCTGAAAATTATATGCTGTGAAAATAACATACCGTTTCAGATAGGCATCTGACTGGCTCTCCTTGATTTCAGGCACATGTAGGGTAATTGCATGCTCCAACATAGATCTTAATTTGAATTGTTCCAAGAGAAAAGCCTTTATTTCTATGAAGCTATTTTAATCCTGAGGCACTAAATAAACAAAGCCTGTGAGGGAGTGACAGCAGCAGCTCCACTCAGTGAAAATGGACCTGCAGAAGGACTGTTCTTGTGTCTCAAAGCATGGCCCAAGAAGCAGTGCCTGGCCCATTTCCTCACGTGGTGAGGAGCAAAGTCTTTGCACTGGTAGAAGCCACGTGATATGAATAAGATTTGAGGAAGAATAGCCTTTATCACATTGTTTGACACCAACAGTGTGAAAACACCACGACAGAAGGCTTTTGAGGTTTTTGGAGGCACTGATAGCCTGTGCACACCTAGATAAACATCAGACTCAATTGCAATGGGTGAAATGGTTGGAAAAAAAAAAAAAGAAAAAAGGCAGCAACAATAAACACATTAGTTCTATTTTTAACTAATTGCCATTATCAGTTCTCTCTGTTTGGGGCAACAGAAAACTTTCCTTTCTGATTTTGTATTTACTTCCTGGAAATATGGAACAAATAGTGAACAAATCTTTTTGGTGGAAAGGAGAAATAGTTGCAAACATCTCAAAACAACTAATCTGAGAAATGGTTGCATGCGTACAATAGGATTTCTGTTTTCTGGTGCATTTAGGAGCTGCCTGGAGCCCCATGGAGGGGCCAGCTCCCTGCTGGCATGTATCTGGCAACTGTTACCTTGAAGACTGCCCCTATTTGGACAGATTTTGTTGAAGAAGAGCACTGAGCTCAAAATTTGGTGAGGACAAGAAATGGGTCAGTTTTTTATGCAATGTATTTACATTATCATTATTTCTTTAGGATAAGTGTCTAAAAATGAAGCGAAGGTAATAGACTGTCATTATCCCCTTATTCTGTGCATGCACGCTGAGGCACAGGTGATGGAGGAAGGGAGGATTAAACCAAAGTACTGCCACCCAAAATTATGGGGATACTCTGATTTTTGTCAAAGCCTGGTACTTATATGGGAATTCAGTCTGTCAGGCTGTATATTTGTCTTAGTGGTTTCAACTTGCCACTTGCTAAGGGTAAAGAGGGTTTCTTTAAATGGAAGAATAAGAGAATTACTTTGTGCTACTACTAGGAGACATCACAGTAAAGCTGAGAAAGTGTTTTCTGTAGGCTTATTCAATTTTTGTGGTAATTTTGCAGGCAGCTTTATATAAGCGTATCCAAACTACTATTTTATTTGCCAGGCTACAGAGGACTGTAGTTTTCCGACTACGGCAAAGAAAACCTTGAGAAGTCAAATGCATTAACCTGTCGTTTTCTGAACGTTGTTGATATTACCAAATTATACCTTTTGGCAAACAAGCTGAAAGTTCAGCATGTCCCCCGAGATTTTCTATAGCTCTTTTCAAGCACCACCTTTCTGTTCCCCAGTGGAGACTGGCTGTGAAGTTAATGTATGACAAATTTGGGAATGAGTCATCAGCTGTTTGTTATTGTGCATATATTGTATATTCATTACCCTCGCCATACAAGCAGTTTCCAGATCTAGCATGCGGTTGTGAGTCAAGCTGATATTTTGAAACGAGGGAATTTTGTGAGGAAAAGGAGCGTGCCGGCGGTACCGTGTGCTGACAAAAGGCTCGTTCTTCCAGAGGCTCAGGAGAGAAGCTGCTGCATAATAAATTGCCGCTGTTTGAACTCGGGAGAAAAAAGCATCCCAAGAACCTTAATAAGAATATTCAATTCATTGCTTTTATAGACAGGCCTGAACTCAGTATGAACGTTCAATCCTTAAAAGCGCAGGTTGAGCTCAGTTATATGAAAGATTCAATTGTAATTCAAATCAAAAGAATAATTTGAATAAATAACTCCAAAGTTGCCGCCCGATCAAGCACTAAGGCAGGACTTGCAGGTGTCTGAATCTATCTCTGTGCCATCTGTCTTTCAATCTCCTCTGAGCATTTTACTTTTTTCCTATGTAGAAAACCACTTGATAGTGAACAGAACTGTGGCAGAGAGTTTCGGTTTGGCACGTTTGCTCTACGTTAAAGCAGGGGGCAGGCGGGACCTTATGGGAGGAGGGGGAGACCCCCTTCTGCTGGAGAGTTATGGGACTTGCTCAGGAGTGAGGAAGAACTTTGGAGATTGATGCGAGGAGCGTGTAGCAGTGGGGCTGGTTTGTAAGGGAAGAGTGAAGTTTCCTGTTGTGTGGGAATCACATCTGTTTTTGTTGCCACTCAGAGTATTGTGGAGGTGTTTGGAAAGGATGAGCTGCCTGTGTGGCTGCAGTGAGTCGAGAGCAGAGCTGTCTGAAGGGTACAGGAAAGTGATACAGAGCTCGTGCACTGGGGTGCAGGATGAGGCCCGTGCTTTCTAATGTGTCACTGTATCTTGGAATATAACTGATAATTTCCTACTTTCTGTTTCCCAAGAAAATACACTGTGATCAAGGTTGGACTCAGCTGTGGAAGTGCTTTTTGAACTCAATCGTCTTTGAACTGTGTGACCTCTAATGAAAGCTGGGGAAGTTTAGAGGAAAACAGCTTATCTTTTCCTTCTTCTTGCTGGATGGATGCCCTTATTTTGTTTCAGATCATTCAGCTTTATTTTTACTAGGGAAATGTTATTTATTCAGCTTTTAAATGTTTGGTCAGCTTATTAATTTTTCATATGCAGGAGCTTTGAATATTTCTCTTTGAAATGCCGTAACTAACTTCCTTTTTTCCTCTGGGCAATGTACTTGGCTCTCCAATGATGACCTTCTCCCAGAAGTTGCCTAGTAAAATAGCTGGGGGCAAGTTCCCCAGGACATGGGTGTCAGATGGGACTGCTATGACTTACAGAGAAGTTCATATTACACAAAGTTAACGAGCAGAAAATGAGTGACATTTGAAAGAGATGGACACGCAGTATTTAGTGTGTAAGGACACATGTCCAAGAGAGCACCCAAGACCGCAATGGTCAGAGGGGAAAACTAAGTGGCCTCTTCTGCTGCAGTGTCTTCCTTGTCCAGCCTTGCTGTCCTTCCAAATCTGCCCTCATCAGCGCTGCTCTAAAGTGAAAAAAATCCACTTGAACCCAAGGAGCTGCAGTACCACAAGGGAAGTGGATCTCCTCCTTTGGCTGAGGATGAACTCCCCCTCCTGTCGCTTTAGTGCAGTTATTGTTTTCTTTCCTACTGTTACCATTGCTTTATCCTCTGGTGTTGCTTTAATAGGCACAGGCATTTTGCTCTTCAGGGCAAATTCTCCGTGATGACAAAATGAACTAAATGTGGAGGGGTTTGCTTTGTTTCTTGTTTGTAGTATTTTTCTTGCCTTGCTTCAGGCTTGCTGCAGTTCTTTCCTGTAGAAAGAATGTAGAAACAGCACCAGCATGGATTTGCTCTCCTTGCTTTCCACCAGACCACATACTGCCCCTTCCATACACACTGCTTTTTGGCTGAATTTACCCTTTACAACCTCTCTAGCCTTCATTTAATATTAATCCTGAATTGGTTTTTTTACTTCTTTTTTGTTCTCTAACAGTGTAATTTTATTTTACCCAAGACTCTCCATTACACTGCTGCTTTCTAAGTTTCATATCCTCCTTTTTGAGTTCAAATCTGCTGGCTGCAGGCTCCAGCTGCCTCCTGTAGTGAATAAATGAAAGTTCTCTCTCGTTACATGGTATGAATTGCCATTTCCTCCACTCCCCATAACCTGCTCCTCCAGGCAATTCATTTCACACATCTTTACATGTGGAACTGTATTCTAGATAAGCAGTTATTTATTGACTTGTGTCCTGTTATTATTTTGATAGACGTGTTTTTGTGTATTGCACTCCCACCCCAGGTATTTTCTCTTACCAGTTTATTACCTCTGTGAGCTTCTCTTTGGTGTTTTAGAGCACTCCTCTCCAAGTAGTGGCTGAGCTGCAAGTGCAGAGGGAACCATGCCTTGTGGAAAGCAATAGGATGTTGTTTGCTGATATTAAGGCAGCAGAATACCAAGGGCATCTTTATACACAAACAGGATGCTAATTAGCTTTTTTTAAAGTGACTGTGACTTAATATGCCAGCTCATGTCTGTGTTCAAAAGTCTTTGGAAGCCTCAAGATCTCTGACTTTCATTCATTTATATCTTTTATGTGCTTTTGTTGCTTGTACTTTGTTATTCTTAAAAATTAGTCAAGACCAGAGCTTTGAAGAAGCCTGAAAATGGTCCCTGATTTTACCATTGATGCTTATAAACATCATCAGCACAGAGACTGAGGAAGCAGAGACAAAGCTGCAGCTCCAAGCACCTAAACAGCCAGCAGAGGGTGGCCAAGCTGGCCAGTGGTTTTGGTGTGGTTGCCAGCCCTAATCTAAAAATAGATCCCTTGATATTTTGTGCTTTGTTTTGTTTTGTTTTTTAAATGCTGATTCTCGATCTCTTCTGCATCAGTGCAGCTCTGCGGAGTGGAGTATGCTTGTCTTGTGTGTGGTGAAGGAGAAGGGAGTGTGCAAACCTAGAATCATAGAATCATAGTTTGAGTTGGAAGGGACCTTAAAGATCATTGAGTTCCAAGCCCCCTGCCCTGGGCAGGGACACCTCCCACTAGAGCAGGTTGCTCAAAGCCCCATCCAGCCTGGCCTTGAACCCCTCCAGGGATGGGGCACCCAGAGCTTCCCTGGGCAACCTGGTCCAGTGTCTCACCACCCTCACAGGAAATAATTTCTTTCTAGTATCTAAATCCTCCTTTGAGGCTCCAACACACCACAAAAATATGTTTTGTCACTGTGTCAGAATTTATAGTTAATATCTGCAAATTCTGGCAATATACCAGTAAATTTAATAGCATCCCACCACAACAGAAATTGTGTATGAAGACTCAGATTTTACTAGGATATAATTGGTTCTTCTTGCTTGACTTTCAAAATACTGCATTCAAATACATTCTCATGGAAAAAAAATCCAAAACCCTGATGAGTCTTCAATACTGGGAGAATCTGAGACCATCAACAGAGTTTTGTTGAGTGTCAGGTTGCTTTTTTTTTTCTTGTAGTGCTGCTAAAACATGGTCTTGTCGATGGGAGCACTCAGGAGCTAATACATTTAGAAAGAATGAGTTTGTGGTACCAGTGCAGCAAAGTTTGGAAGAAAGAAAAACTGATGCTTAAAAACCCAGCAGAAAACAAACTGACAGAGCTGGGCAACGGTACAGCACAAGGAAAATTAGGTGTTCAAAAGGAAGCTGTGTGTGTGCTGGAGCTGGAGAGCTGTAGTTTCAGAGCTTTGGGAAGGGTTCGTGAGGGCAGTGGTAGACATATCGACTGATATGTGGTTCCAGAAAAGCTAAATTATTCTTACATGACATATCAGTGAGTGGCACTTCACTATACATTAACAAATACATGGATAAAAATACTAAGTCTGTATTTATTAAAAATACTAAGTCTGTGTTTGTCACCTTGTAGCCAAAATCTTAGGTGCTATATGGCAATATGAATGAACTCAGTCCAACAACAGCATGTGTGAGATACAGTATTGGTGGCCCAGCCTAGTACTTTCCAACATTTCTCTAATGAAATGTTTAGCTTATTGAAAAATGCCTTTAAAAATCTGGAAAGACATGGTTGATGTAAACTTTATTCTATGATTTTAAGGCCTTATCTTTAATTTTAGTTTTTCTAATATTTTTAAATAGCTTTTACATTATATTTAATCTTGCTGTATATTGCTGTTTTCTGGGGCTTTGTGGTGTTTTCAGTGTGTATGTATGTTTGGAACAGAAGGAAGCATTGGAAAAATTCCCCAGGACAGAAATGTTTTGGACACATGTCAAGATTCTTTTTCTCTCCTGACTGCCATACACACTTCAGCATCTTCTTTTGGCTTTCCAGATACTTTCTTGCAATTAATTTTGTACATTTGTTTACGGCCTAAAAAAATTTCTGTGCATTCTTTTTTTACAGCCCAAGCCATACAGGTGGCTGGTAGCTTAATTAATTAGACACTCTGGATGGTTGAAGTCAGTCAGCTCACAGGAGGTGCTGCATTAGCCATAGCTACAGACAGAGCTGTTCTCACAAAGTGTCCATGTAAAGCTGGTCTGTCTAGACAGCAAACATGCCTTGAATGTCAGTAAATTAGGCCATCATTCAAAGGAAAAAAATCCTGGATAATTTTGCTGCTCTTTTATTAATTCAGATGTCATTCCTATTTCGATTCACATATTTCCAACTAACTTTTAATTCAAACAGGTATTCTGGGGTAGCTGGTTTTAATTTTCCTCTAGCTGTGCTTCAATTTCTGTTGTTGCATCACTGCTGATTTTACTTTCACAATTGATTAGAAAGGTTTATTCTTCCTTTAATGTTAATCTTTAAATACTTGCTCACAACAGGGAGTCGCAAATGCTTATGATGTGATGAGAAACAGTCTGCAGTGCCAGATCTGGTGGATGATCTCCTCCCACCATATATATCTCCACACAAGACACGTATGCTTTCAGTATTTTTGCTACTTGTCTTACGTTATCACTTTTATAATTATTTCTTTCATTACAAACCTAACAGATATCACAGGAGCCAGACAAAGTATCTATCAGAAAATGATTGTTTCCTTGATAGCTGCATCACAGTCGTGTGTCTGTGGCGCAGTCAGAGACTGAGCAATGCTGCCACGCAGAAGGCTCTTTTTCCTGTGAATACGGATTAGGAAGGAGTTTAGGCACATGGAAGCTGTATTCTAACCTGCCTTGTCATCATAGTCCAGTGATTTACTATTTCCTGTCAGCAAATTTAATGTGCATCATGCTGACTAAAATCCAAAATGGAAAGTATAACACAAGCAACAAAAGAAATGTTCCACGGAACTACTTAAAAACCAAAGGGAAATAAGAATGGGTGCCATATTTAGTCTACTACGTTGTTTGCTTGTGCTAATGCAGCATACTGTTTCGTTTTGTCTTTATTCAGAATGGCTACTATAATTTATTACAAATACTTGCAACAAAGTTGGATGAAGAAGCAACTGAAATTCATTAAGATTTTTTTTTTTTCTTTCAGACCACTTAGTTTAATAACACGTGCATCTACGCCACCCACTGTTTAGGGCCAGAATTGCCCCAATCCTTAAAACGCAGTCAAAGGCACGTGCCCTTTTCCCCAGGGAGGACAGCAGGGCTTGAAGGGTGCTGAGCACGAGTTAATGACACTCTCGGGCAAGGACAGGGGCTCCCCCTGCTTCGCAGTGGTTCAGGGAGAGGAAGACCGGGACACTGCAATATTGGCAGCAAAACTGCAAAAAACCACCACTGGTACTGGTAACACATTTTCAAAACGTAGTTATGACAGCTTTATTTTTACCAGAATTTGAGGTGGGAAAAACAATTATTAAGAATTGCTATCTTGGCATTTTTTAGCCTTTTCCCTTCATTGTAGTGTCTCAAATGGCAAATTCAAAGGCAAAAATGTCATTTTTTATTAAAACCTTGATCAGCCAACAGTCCAAACTTCTTCCTGAGGTGACTTTCATAGCATTATGCCAGGAACAAATTTGATTAGTCTCAAGAAAGGATAAAAACCCCCAAAGGTCTGAGGTCTGTTGGCTCAGTGTTATACTCATTTGCAACTTCTTCAAGGTCTCCCCTTCCTTAACAGTGGTTTGGAAAGTTCAAACCTGGGATGAAGATGACAGTTTCCTGCTCCGAGAAGGTCTTTTTGTTTGTCTCTTCAATAGCCAGTTCATCTTCTTTTTCCCTGAGCATGAAATCAGCAAGTGGAAGTAAAAAATACCATTTCCCCTTTAGTCTCCATAGCATTGTACAAATACATGCATTGTATGTATGTTCTTTGCATGTTCTTAAGTTTGAAAATTGGATAGCTTTGACATCTGAATTTGAATTATACTAACTGTGTAACGATTCAGCAATCTTGTTACTAATACTCAGATCATTTACAGAAATGTCAATAATATCTCCTCAACTGCTACTTCAGAAGGGTAAAAAATATTCTGATTAAATAAAACCCCAAGAGCCCCACAACCAAACCTTTACACAGTTTAACAACCAAAATGGAGCTGTCTTGGTGTGTTTCTTGCATGCTTTGGTCATGAACCTGACTGCAACTGAAACGTTAAAAGGTCAAATATGCTTTTTGTTTGTCATGATGTAGATCTTGGGAGTTCTTTTATAAATGCAACAGTCTAAATAATTCATAAAAGCAGAGATGCCAGCTGTCGGTGCCACAACCAGGTAAATCCTAATTCATGACAATCTTCTCTTTCTTGAAGACCACAAAAGGATGTAGCCGTGCAGTAACTATGCCCAGGTGTGGTACCTTGCTGGCGGCTTGTTTGAGTTTCAGAGTAAACCTGGCAGTTGAAGGCAAGAATAAAATAAGCAGAGAAAAAATATTGATCAAAGGGAATTTTCCTCTTGACATGACCTGGAAAGTGCACCTTAGGTGCTTAATTAGGATCAAACCAGGCAGAAATTATATTGGAAAAAAATATTGACAGTATATCTAAAAATAGGAAAACTGAGCTTCTTGTAGGAGCAAGTTTGGGGATGTCAGGCGTAGCAAAAATCAATGCTATAATAAGATAGACTGATGGCATATCAAAATAGTTGCCGTTATTCACTGCCTCCTGTGGAACTTGACAAGCAGCACATATTGGAGAATGTCAACTGTTCCCAAAGTTACAAACATTTTTAGCTGAAACGACTTGTTTTTGAGAAGGAGCTTGGCCTCCTTCTCAACTAGGATGTCAGAGTAGCTGGGATTCCCTCCTAGCCTGTCCCTGGCATCGCACTGTCCATGGAGAAGCTGTTGTGGCAGAGAGAGCATTTGCTGGGAATCTGTCTTGAACGTTTTGAGCTGCCCATTCCAGAGTTTTGGACCTGTCTCCTATAGCACAATCCAGTGACAATCCAGTCTGCAAAACTGGAAATTCTGGAGGTCAGCAGCTGCCTTTCTCTCTCCGCAGGAAGGCCTGTATGCTCTTCAGCTGGCACATCTTCATCTTAACACACTGGAATCAAAACTAATATTGCTGTATGAGCTAACTGACCGGGGCTTACCAGTCCCTCTGTGATTTTTCCTTTTCTCTCAAGGCTCTGCAGATCTAACCATAAAGGAATCTGCAATAGAATAGGAACAATGTAAATTCTACTTTTTACCTCCTCTGAATAACAGGGAAAAAGTAATTTCTAACTGCCAGGACTGATTAGCACAGTTTGACTGCAAACTTATAGCAGCTGTTATATTATGCAGGTTTTGTGTACTTCGTGTCTATTTGCATACAGTTTGACAATGTAATTTTCTACTGACATAAAACTTATTGAAAGAAAAAAATGCGAGTTAATTCAGAGAAAAGCATTCTTATGATCTGCTTGTGTATTTCAATCAAAATTAAATATCTACTATTTTGCAGCTGAAGTTGACTTTTTATGCCATAGAGCAAACTTGGCCAGCTAGAGGCCTTGGAGACAAATTTATTCTATCTCTTGCAACATAGACCCAAAAGGAACCCACTGTACAGAGTGAGTGAAAGTCAGATCACCTATAATTCAGCATTTAACAATATGCTCTACATAATAAAATATAATGTCCAAGTGAGGAAAACATGAATAAAATGAATATAAGCACATCTGCTGTTGACTCTTCACATTGTACAAACCCATCCATTCTGCGTGGGTGTGAGACTCAAAATCAAGCAGGGCTTTGGCTGCAGGATGGCAGCCCATCTCTGCTGCCACTGCAAGCAACGGGCATTTTCATACTGACTGCAGTGGCAATCACAAGTGCGGGTGACAAATTTCCTCTCCCCGTCTGCTCTACTTTTCTGTTTCGTCATAATTTTAAAGCCTCAGCATTAGGCTGATCTTTGGAGGCATTCAGCAGCCAAGGTAAGAAAATATGCTGGGGAGAGAAAAAACTGTCTGTTTCTCTTGAAATTCTGGTGTCCTAAGTTGTGATTTCTGTGAGAATCGCAGTATTAGTGAAGTGAAAAGAAATGGGTTAACAATCATCTTTTAGAGAGATTAACAAATCTGGAAGGGAGCATAATTAGATTTTTCCTGCTTCATTTACGGCTACTTGACTCAGAATTTAAAAAAAATTACACCATGAAAATGATCCTTTCTGGTACATGTCTCATTTACCCTTTCTTCCTTATGTAAATAGTTTGGTGCTGGAAATATCTGCCATGAATCCTGGTATCATTTCTTACAGTTAATGTCAAGGTTCATGTAAACTGGTGGTCCCAGTAAGCAGCTCTTGCAGGGACACTGGTGTGGTCCCGTCCCTGCTGAGCCCCATGGGAACTGATGGCGTGAAGTGCAGGCTCAGAGTCAGCTGGTGGGAGTCTGTGCCCGGCAGGAGCAGAATTAATTTATGAAACAGTGTCAAGTGCTGTTAACAACAGCTTTCCACACATACAACTAAAGGAGTGAGAACCAAATTTAAAGATGAATTATATGCTTTGAACCCGTCTCTTATTTAAAACTGATGCCCCATCTGTTCCTTGGCTAACACCCTGACAAGCGTTTTGACCAGTTACATGACAAAGATGCTGATATGAATAAGAAGAATCTCTTTAACCAGAATATTGGAAATGGTTTCTTTTTCTGTGTTTCCCATTCATTTAAAATATCACCCCCATCACACTAGGGATGTGGAAGAGATGATAGGCAGGAGATGAAAAACAAAAATAAAGCCAGACTAGGAGTGTTAATTAAAACAGGATTTGGAATAATCAGGAAGTTCTCCTTTCATATTTGTTGCCTATAAATCTTCATTTAAGCACCATTTTGATTTGATTTACATGGTTATTTGTGATGGTTTCTGGTGGATATTTCACTGTGATAAAGTGTCTGAAATGTAATCTGCTTGCAATAAAACTTTGTCACCTGTAAGTCACTGGCTGCAGTGCTGTGCTGCCGTCGATATTGTGACCTCAGAAACTTGACGTTAACACACGTATGGTGAAAATTATGCCTTAGGATTTGGAAAAAAATGTGTTATACAATACCTGTCTGTTGACAGTCGTGGGAATGAAAGTAACCATTGCACCAAACCCCCACGTTTCTCCTGAATTAGCCAGCAGCTTCTAGAAGCAGGTGACGTTTTTAACTATCAGGAAAAAGAAACCACATTAATGTGGTATTGCTTGGTAGAAAAATAACTAATTGTTTGCTGAGTAGAATTTGATCCCAAATTAATATCACTTTACAGTTTGTATGTGTACAAACATAAATGTACGTTAGTGCGTACATATAGATACGTAGAGATAGAGCTCTAGGTATTTTAGAGTGATGTACATGTGTATGTATAGAT
This sequence comes from Scolopax mira, assembly GCA_004320125.1. Lineage (NCBI taxonomy): Eukaryota > Metazoa > Chordata > Aves > Charadriiformes > Scolopacidae > Scolopax > Scolopax mira. Next base: position 40,128 of record BJBW01002374.1, read on the forward strand.
ACCTATATATGTGTGTGTATGTATCCCTGTATACACATATTCCAGGATGCAGTCTTATTTATCATCTAAATATTTAATAGAAAGAGTTATGCAATTTCACATCACTCTGGAAGCCTCCTTTGATCTGAGACAGTTGCTGCCAGTCGTTGCAAACTATTAGCTATGCATATCAAGCTATCATAACTATAGCTTATTTTTGTATCATTAAAATCTTTAAGCCCTCAAGATCTATTAAGATGGTGTTTTGCTTTGATTTCCACAAATTAAATCCCCCTTGAAAAAGCTAATTTATCAGCCAAAGTTGATCACCATACAGAGCATTCAGGCCATAAGTCGTAACAGCAAACAATAATGTTAAAACTTAGTAACTAGTTTCCCCTGTAATTTGTTTTATTTTACAGCTTCATCTCACTGCACACACAGCTTTGTGAAGGCCCAGATTTACTTCCTTGCTGACATCCACTGTGGCAGCAGCAACAGCGACGGGGAAGACAAAATGATCATCAGCCACCAGTGACTTTTCAGTGGAAGATTCTGGCTGGAGTCTTCCAGCAAGTGACCTCTGGTGAGATTAATCCCCCCCCGCCCCCCCCATCCCTCCCCATCTGGGCTTAAGGTTGAGACCCAAATCCAAATTATAGTGACTATAAAGTGTGTTTTCTGTATTTGATCTTCAGTTTTACAGATAGTGCCGTGGTTTAATAACAAGTTATGAGCTAGAATATAACTATTACCCTTTTCCTCCCGGAACACATGCACTTTGATAGAGTAATTTGGTTTTATATGACTGTAGTTTGACATATTCTTTTAAAAAGGAGTGAACTGATGGAGTGATTCCCTTTCTCATGTAGGAAGGCCTCACAGTGCCCTTCTGGGTTGAACAATGCGCTCCAGTGAGCAGCATCCCACCGTGGGCATGTCTGGAGTGAAAAGATTTACCGAGGCGGGAAAAAAGCCTAAAAACCGAACCAAGGTTACTAAAGGGAGAAAGTACAGATTAGTCCTCCATTCTGGTTTTACCAGGAGTTTAGCCAGGACAGGAGCAGGAAGCAGCCAAACAAGTATGAAACAAATACTGTAAGAGCATTTCCTAATCAAAATATTTAGGATTTAGGGAAAAAAAAAAAAAAAACCAACAATTTTTACCAAACTGTTTGTTGGGTGTAGTTAGCAGAAATACATCCTCTGGAGTTCTGCTTTGGGGAACTGGGAAGTTTGAACTGAATGCATTTAAGTTTCTCAGCAGAGAAATTTCCCGGGGTATTTACAAAACTGTCTACTTTTTGAGCCTTTCTATTTGCGTATTTTTTTGAACACTGTTGGTGCTACTCAAAGCATTGCATTGTCTCTTCACTTGCAGAGGAACAACATTGCAGAAAATGAGGTAAGCTAAGCCCCTTAAAAATTGCAGATTTTCCCATTCACTGTGATTCATCTACCTGAAGTGGGTGAAGTGATGGGTCAAGGTGGAAGGTTTAAGTAAATACTACAAACATTAAAATGCACAGATTACTTTTTCTGTAACATAGACTTGGAACGATGAGCCTGACTGACAGAAATCAGGGGAATGAATCTGGTGGTTTTTCTCCTTTTCTTTTTTAAAATAGCCAGTCATTGGTGGTGGTGGTGAATTCATAACTCCCAGGCATTTTTTAAACTCCCATTAAAAAAAATACACCAGTCTTATTTTAAATGTGTTCTAACATCAAATACTTTGCTTACTTCCATCCTGATTCTCTCAGTCTAAAAATTAGAACATAGCTTACAAGACAGCTCTTATCTCAGTCTTGCTTTTGCTGGTGGAACTCTTGAGGAGAGTCTTAGAGCCATTTTCACCTGCTCTGGGGCCCTGCTTTGGGTTCTGGAGCAGGCAATTTTTATTATCAAAGTTAAGTTAAAAAACATTGTTTAGCAACCTGTGACAGATTTACTTTTCACTGATCTCTGAAATACAAATTTGAACAGCACGAATGTGTCCCTCATTGCCTTTACCCAGGGCTGACTGACAGTAAGGTTAATGTGAGGTAAGTGAAGGCAAATTTAACTGATCCCAAATTTCAGCTGTCTGTTGTTTCTGCAGCACTTTTTGGAAATTCATATCTATCTAGATTGATTTATTTATACAAAACAAAAATTGTGAACTCCACCTCAACCCAACACAATTCTAATACTATTCATTTGTGTTTTCCTTAGAAATACCTGCATGGGATCTTGAACTTAGGCTATTTTCCACTCCCTTTCCTGTTATCCTTCTTCTAAATGACACCCACTAATCTGATGAAGATCCTTGATCGTAACGACCGCCTTCCTGGAAAGGAAAATTTTCTCCTATTGCTTGCAGTTGTCGCCCATGAGTCAGCAGCTCTGCAGACTTCCCTCTGCGTGGCCCCTTACTCTGGTGAGTAGAATCCACCATCTCTTCATTACGTCTTGTTCTGTTCTGTTGTACTCTGTGGAGCCCACTTCAGGAGGTGTGGCCTAGTTTCTTTAAAGGATCTAGATTTTCGTTATATTGTACAAAGTTGCAGACAATTTTTACAGCATTACAATGCAGCCTTAATTGGATGTGCAAAATGCAAGTGTAATTACAATTGTGGAGGAAGCTCTACACAAATAGTTTGGCTATTTAGGGGCATAATTATTCAGATTGCATTCACAAGAATAGTAGCTATATTTACAAATCAGTCCCCATGCTTTCTAAATAGCTTCTTCTAGTCCTCCTAACCTTTTTCACACAATGAAAGCCATCTCGAGTGGCATCCATGGATGAGGCTTGCCTTGCTGAGACTTTGTGCAGGAAACTGAGAAGCAGCACGTGGCCTTTTGAGACAAAAGCAAAAGACAGAAAATGCACCAAAGCCTGTTGTGTGTAAGGACTTGAACTTCAAGAAGGTCATCTGTGACTGAATGAGGTCCCATCCGCAGGAGAATGCAGGTGTGAGGAGGTGGCACAGCACTGACCAAGCTTGGGCGAGGGGGAAGCTGTGGGGTGGATGTGCCGAATGATGCAGGGCAACGAAAGTTTGTAGATCCATCCAATTCTCCTGAATTGATGGAAATGACAATTTGAGGTTAAGGCATGGTTCACTTACCTAAGTAATATATGTTTCTTTTCTCTAAGTCTTAATTAATTCTTCTTGTGCAAGTATACTAGCTCTCTCACATACACACAAAAAGACAATTTCTTTAAATTATACCATACTATATATACTTATTATATATATTATATATATAACTATATATACTTATTATACCAAACTTATACCCCAATATCTTTTTTTAAGTTCTAGACCAAATAAAATAATTCAAATAAAACTTCTACTACAGAACACAATTAAAAAACACATATAATCTATGAAGCTTGACCAGCTTCTTTTTGTAAAGCAGCTTACCCAAAAAAGGATTATTTTATTTAAAGAAGAGAAAAAAGGATCCAAATACTAAACCTAGACTGACAGGGCAGACACAAGCTTATCTGTGGAAAGCCACAGGTATCCTCCTGGTTCTGCTCAAACAAGCTTTCCCCTGGACATATATGGAACCAGCACTTCACACAAAGGCTTTAATGGCAAAAAGATGAACCATGTTCAAGGCTTTGGGATATTAAGGGTTATAGGACTAGATTTTGTCAGTATTGGTAGCTGAGAAAAGAAGGGCTGAAAGTGACTTTGAGGAAAAAATAAAAGAAAGAAAGGAGACATTAAAAGAAGATGCAAAATATGCAAAAGAAAAAGGTTAAAAAAAGATTCTTATAGGTTCTGACCTTATGTCCAGAGGGGCCAGAGGGGTGGGAGTGCACACAGACCTATGTGTTTTACTTGCATTGTTAGTTGAACAGCAGCCCAGCTTTTACGTTAAGACCATGAACAGAAAAATTAAGTCAGGAAGACGAAATTTTTGAGCAGTGAAAATTTCTTCCTTGGTAGCGTTTTACCTCCAAAAAAAAGGCGGTAAAGAAGTTAGAGTTGTCATTCACTCTGCTCTTCTGATTGAGATCATCACTCATTTCACTGGTGCATTGATTGTGCTCCTCTTGGGCTTCCTGCAAGAAAGCGCTACCACAGTCCTGCCAAGTATCCGTTTTCTGTTTGTATAAGCCTTAGCTATAGCATTCTCAAACTGCACTAAATATAGAAGGAAAATAACATTCCTGACTGTAATGTTCATCAGTTAAATGAGAGGATGTAGTGACTGTGAGTTGTAAGAACATTTTGCGTATGTTTATTTTGTAATGTTTATTTTCTGTGAGCCTTATTCTGATATGACAGTGATGTGAATGAATTGATTCTAACAGCCAGATTTAGAATAAGAATAGTGCAATTAGGCAAAGGCCTTCTGATAGCCAAAAAGTGTTAAAACCTTCAAAGAATGACTAAATGATCCATTATGTTTTTGGCAACTGCAGACTCATTTCCTACCTGCTGTTCGTTTTGTGGTTGCTATGAACCAATTATTTCAGATAATGTGGGAAACAGTCCATTTATGAGAACCCATCAAGAAATCATTATTCCACTAGAAGTAACGTGCTGATTTTTAAACAGGACTGGAGAGGATGGATTCAGAAGTATTTTCTTGCTTTCTTTAGGAGGGAGACAGAAAGGGAGGAAGGGGCTGGAGGGATGTCACCACATTCTCCAGAATCTTTATTGACCAGTTGCCTTATCATCTGAGACAGGGTGTAGTACACTACACAGCATTTTATACTACCCCCAGCCATAGGCTACAGCAGCTCAGTCTAGAGACCACAAGTGCTGACACTGGAGCAAAAGTTCTGCTCCTCAACAGCAGCTTAGACATCACACATGATCTCTCCCTCTCTCTCTCTCTCTCTGTATAGCTATCTAGCTAGCTCTAATATCTATATCTATCTATTTATAAAATATACCCCACCACCTTGCACAAGGCAGGGATTTGCTGTTACTGCTGCACACTGGGGGAAAAAAAGGAAAAAAAAACAAACTTTGCTCTGAAAGTCAAATGTAGGAAACCTCCCAAGTCTCAGTTGCTCAGGAGGGAAAAAGTACATCGTGCTCCAGCCCCGGCACCATTCGGTTGGGCAACCTGTATTATCATGTAAATGACCAGGTCACCAAGGAACTAATGCTGCAATATTTATTTTGCTGTACTATTCTGTAGGAATTTGTTGGAATTGTTGGCTTATTGTGATGGATCTCTCATGATTTAATACCTGCCAGCTCTGTGTCAGAAACAGCTGGTCAGGTGTATGGGGGGGATGTGTGTAGGACAGAGCCCAGGCACCCCCGCCTCCCTAGCTGAGTTCCCACTCTAGCTTTGGATACCACTATTTATCGTTTCTTTATTTAGTAAACAAGTTACAAACCAAAATCCTGCAGATATGTTTTCTTACTAGAAAGCTGTAGCTCTTAATGACTTTGCCCCATCAGGCCAATTGATTTTCTTAAAGTCAAAATATCTCCCTGGTTAACCTGGTGCCTAATGGTAATGTGGATCCCATGTCATTTGTTAGCAGAGTGTCCCTGTGTGTGGTGTTACCGTGAAAACCTGTGGTTATAGGATGAGGTGACAGTAGATAAAAAGAAGTGACAGCTTTTTTTTTTTCCTCATCTCTTCCACATAGCTAAAGAACAAGTGAAGTAGGAAATCTTTGTCTCACAACAAAAATAGACTGAAAAAAAAACCCAAAACATTACATCAAAAAGTTGTATAGATTAAAGCTCCCACTCCTATTAGCTGCTACTTGAACAAGGCTCAGCAAATGCTGTAAAAATCAAAGAAAAATCTCCTCATTATTGTTGTTCTTCATTTTTGTTGCTGTAGCTCCAAGAGGTCTCTGCCAGAGGTCGGTCGCAGCGCCGCTGCACCAAGCGCTACACGAGCACAGTGAGTACTTTCTCACAGTGTCTTCCTCAAGGGGAAAAACTAGTGAGGTGCTGGAAAAAAACCCACCCCATACCCAAAATATGGGTAAAATGTTATTTACCCATAACATACTTCCTGTTCAGACTGTGCATCTATCCCTTGGGTGCAAAATAGAGCTGTGGTTGGGAGAAGGTCAAAAGCCCGTGTTGGTGCAACCGGGCACTGAAACCGGAGAGGTGCTTACGCGAAACCGGTGAGAATCAGAGGTTTGTCTTCTGTGCTTTTGGGTTTGTTCCTTTGTGCTGCTTTCTCTCTTTCTCTGTCAGGCTTTGAACTGAAGGAGCTGCAGGGTGTAATGCTTTTTTACCCAAGATCCATTGCTGGCTCGGGCCAATTCTCCAGACATGCCTGTCTCACAGTTTCAGCAGAGAGAGGGTTTGCCCCAGGCTGTTGCCAGGGTGGGTCTCACACCCTCCTGCTCTCAGGTGAGCGCACGGAGACAACGCTGCCAACTGCTTTTCCCATCCTTGATACAGGGATGAAGACATGGGTTTGCCTCCTGGAGGGATTCCTCACTAAACTACACTAAAACATGACCAGAATGAATGATCATGGGTCTCCCTGTGCTGCCAGGGCTTTAATCAGTACAAAGTGGGACTGCTAGAAGCCTTCCTGACTGTAAATCAAGGCAATGCATCAAATCAGTCACTCACTGCCTCTGTTATTAACCGACTGCTCACTGGGTTGGTTTTTTTTTGTTTTTTTTTAGGCTACTGCTTCGTGATTCTGCTATTTGAACAGCCTGAGAAGCCAGCTGTGCCCTGGGGCAGTGGCAAAGGGAGCACAGCAGCTGACCTCTGGATATGTGCAAGGTATCAGGTATAGCTGAACAAAACACTGTGGTTCGGAGGCCTTGGGATTTAATTTTGAACACGATTAGGGGCTGCTTCATGCTAGTGCAAACCCTGAATAAAAGTGAGGGCAGCATAAAGCCTCTGGAGAGTCACATGGGAAACCAAATAATTATACAGTAAGAAATGTGCTGCAATATCTTTTTCCTAGAGAAATCCACTGCTCAGCATAAATAGCTCTAATGATACTCAGAGCAGGATTATGTTGTCTGCCATCCTGGAAGAAGTGTGACAACCAGGCAGGGACAAGAAGAAAAAAAAAAAGAGAAAAATTCAATGATGAAAGCACATCTTCCTAAAGTGTTTACTCAGAAAAGGCAACAGAGTCAGGTACACGCTGCAGCAAACAGCCTCTCGTGGGCAGCACACAACCCCCTAAAGGCTCCTTTCTCTCATGGAAACAGGAGTTCCTGCGAGGTCCTTGAGAACAGGGATAATGTATTTACCCATGTGCCAACTCAGGAAGTACAAATCTTAATACCTGGAATACATTGTTTCCTCATATATTTGTTTGTCCTTCTAGTAAATTGGTTCTTTTAACTGAAGAGAAAAAAGATGAACCTATATCACCCACAGTTACACCATGTTTTCCTCAGAAACCAAACCCAACTCTTGTTAGGGTTTCCTGTCTGAATCCATAGTGTGCACATACATACTCAGCTAGAACAAGAAATGCACACACAAATAAAAGAAGAAATTAAACCTTTTTTTATGATATTCCCCCTTCCCTTTTAATAATTTTTGTCTTTATTTTGATGATAAAATAAATGCATAGCACCTTGGCACTTCAGTTTTCGCCAAGAAAACTTCATTTTCCTGTGGATACAAATTATGTATACGTGCAGAAAAGCTCCTTGATAAAAGCCAGCTGTTTAAAAGACACAGTACTGCTAAAGAAATCCTGTAGAATGTAAATAGTGGTTTTGTGCCAATTAAGGGACAGTACTTGGTGAAGAAATAGGCTACAGTTACAAATGAAGATGATTTTGGCATTTTTAATATTTTTTTTAACTTTATTTCAGGGTATCAGGAACTTGTATCTGCAGAAGCAGGTGAGGAAACAGAGAATGGGAAGGCATCTACGTCACCAGTGCTCTGTGATATGTTCAGCACAAGATTTATAGCGCTTTCAAGCTGTGAACACGGTCCAGGTCAGTGACCAAAATGTCCCAAAGTCCTTATGAAAACAAGGCGCTTGGGGTCACCACCTGAGAACAGACATAAAAAAAACCCCCATCCTTTTCAGCCCAACAGAGAACAAACCGAAGGTGTTGGCACCAACATTACCTGCAAAACCAGAATTGGTGAGTAGTCTCTCAGGCCGTACGTGGGGTGCTCCCCTTCTGGTGGTGGTGTGATTTTGTGTCATTCTGTAGAAACACTAAATTTAGTTATTGGCAGGGCAGGGAGAGCAGCATAACTTCCCAGGATGTCTTAGCCCCAAACCATCAGCTGGAGCACTGGGGAACTAATGCAACAGCTGGAGCAAAACCTCACATTCGCCTCGGGCCTCTCACTGCATCCAGGCTGGAAGTGCCCTCACCAGCTGCTTCCTACCAGCTGCCTGCCCTTTCCAGCAGAAGAAAGGATCTTGTATTGCTATAAGGCAAATGTATGGATCGGGTATTGCAGAGTTCTTCCCTAAAGCAGGGGAAGAAGCTGTCTATAAATACTTCAAGCTATCACTCAGGATGGGCAGAAGGGACAAAAGCTTTATTTCAAAAGCAGTCCAGAAAACACAGTGAAGGTCACAGAGCTTCAGCTGTGAGGTAAGTTGTATTGGGCCCTACATCATCTGTGACTATGTGGAGCTCACCTTAATACTTCCATTTGGGGAGAAAATGCTCCTCTCAGTCTGTTGGGGACACACAGAGGGGATACCAGCATCTCCAGCTTGCAGAGATGAACGCAGAGACTTGTTTAGTCAGAGGTATTAAGCAATATCTGAATTTGGCCTTTGCTGTCAGGACTTCATATGCCAGTGTCGTTTTATTTCAGGAAGAATATTTCTCATAAATCAGTTCTTTCCTAAAAGCCTGAGGGAAAACACAATATTATCTCAATTAAACAAAAGTGTTTTTCTACAGCTCTATCACTGCGCATGGAGCAGACTGACAGACCGATCAATGCACACCCTGTAATTCAGAGAAGACATCCAAAACTGCTCCATCTAGATTAAGACCCTGTTCCTCCCACCAGTGTCATTTTCAGTTCATGGCTGGGGAAAAGCGGGAGGGGGGGGTGGGGGGTGCTGTATGTGTGTTGCCATTAACTATTACTGATTAGTTACCATTGTTCTTGTCTCTGTTTATCTTGCCTGAACAATGTTGGGTATCTGATCCAAACAGAATCCAAACAAATCCACTTGGGATCAGTGGAATGCTGCACATAACAGTGCTGTGTTGATCAATGCCTTTTTTCCTTTTTTTTCCTTTTTGGCAGGTCAGTCTGGAACAGAGATGGGGAAGAAAAGGATAAACACACGTAAGATGATTTCTGAGAGCAGGTGGAGGGATAATTCTCAACACAGATTGTAAACCCCTGTGCCATTTTAACATGTCATTATAGTAATGGGAGATTTATGCTAGCAATACTTGCTGTTTTTTTGCCAAAAGCACACATTGCCTAAATTGAGACTATTGATGTAGTGCTCTCATCGTTTAAGGTGCATTAGAGACACTATAAGAAGAGAAATGTGGAGAGGGACGTTGGGATGCTATTAGTGAGTTGCATATGAAATTAAATGGGAAATGAGCAAAAGGTCATCTTATTGTAGCAGAAAACTTCTGTCTCTGCATGAAAATAAAATCCTTCTTATTCTATTTGCACTTTGCATGTTGGTAATTTGCACAGCACCGAGTAGCATTATTCATTCAGCCTGGGTAATATTATTTATAGCATTTTGAAAAAAGCTATTTAATTGCCCTTAGAAATCACAATCTCTACTAAATATCCCCCAAATGGAGAATATAGTGTAGTATTCTGCTGATGGCTTGCACTATTAACTGTCTCCCAGAAAACGTCATGTTTATGCATTATAAACTTATATTTTTTAATATGTAACACATGTATAGAAGGGTGGAAGGAAGGAAGGAGGGACAGAGGATTGAAGGAGGGCAGGTTGGACAGATGGGGGGATGGAAAAACAGAAGAAAGGATGGAAGAAAGGACAGAAAGAAAGTAGGATAGATGGACAGAAATATGGAAGAAGGCAAGGATGGGGGGAAGAAAAAGACAGATGGAAGGACAGATGGAGGGATGGAATCATGGACAGAAGGACAGAGAGCAGGATGGAAGGAAGAATGGACAGATGGCTGCAAGGAAGGTTGGACAAAAACAAGGAAGATGAACAGAAGGACAGAAATAAGGAAGAATGGATGGAAGTAAGAAAGGACAGCTGGAAGGATGAACGGACAGGATGAAAGGAAGGTCGAAGGAAGAATGAACAGAAGGTCGGATGAACAGGATGGAAGGGAAGATGAGGAACAGAAGGACAGATGGAAGAACAGACGGACAGATGGAAGAACAGACCTAGAGAACAGATGGACAAAAGGAAGAAGGAGGGATGGAAAGAAAGAGGATGAATGGAAAGAAGGAATGAAGGAAGGAAGGACACATGGAGAAAAGAAGGAAAGAATGAAATATGGACAGATGGATGAAGAATTCAAGGAAGGACAGATGGATGCACGGACAAAGGGAAGACAGAAGAATAGAAGCAAGACAGAAGGATGGAGCACTGAATGGAAAGACAGAACTGATGTAAGGACAGAAGGAGGGAAAGACAGAGGGAAGAACAAATGGAAGGAAGCATAGAAGGACAGAAGAACAGACAGAAGGATGAAAGAGTGGTTGGAAGCAGGGAAGGAAAATAAAAATAGAAATAGAAGAAGAAAAACAAAAGAAGGGCAGATGAATACCTGTTGCTTAGCAGGCTTGTTGGCCCTGTAGTTCCTGAACTACTCCAGTCTCACAACAGCACGGGAGATGCTCTCGTTCTTGATGCGATACTTTCAAGTGACTTAATAGGAGTGTGTGCTCTGACCTACGGGGAAAGATGAACTTCTCTCATCTTTCTTCTCTCCCTGTATTCACAAATTAACAAAGCCACAGAGTTAATGGGAAGGTTGTACAAAGTGTTTCAACACTGGGTAGTTTCAGTACCGTACCTGTCATATGAGAGGCATTTCCTCTTGTGGAGTATGACACAAAAATGGTTTTAGGAGACAATAAGCCAGAAAAAATATTTGCTGTCTGTGCCACAAGCATTACTTTCCCCCAATAAAACCCAGAACTCTGTCAATCCTTATAACAGGTCAAAGCCACCCATGAGAGCTGGTGTCAGAGTTTGCAAAGGAAAACTGGGATCCTGGCCTAAACAACCTGAATATGTTTTTTTAATTGTACGTTGTAATTCATCCGATGTATGGCTGAGTGAAAGCAAGAATGACCTTGTTGCTTCATCACTGAACCTGGCTCAGGAGAGCTGGGTTTAGTTCACAGCTCAGCCACAAGCTAAAATATTGGACATGACGTGTGCCCTCTTTTCCCTTCTGTAACAAGAGATTATTACTTCAGTACTTCACACTGGTGAGAAAAGACAGAATTCATTAACCTCCATGTGTTCTCAGATACTCTGATCATGAAGGTCATATATAAATTACATTATAAAAGTAACCAGCTATTTTAGTGAGTTAGTCTAAGAGTTACCATACCATGAAATATTCATATTTAAATGACCACCTGGCATTAGATCTGGTTTTAGTACCTTGGAGAAACTAAAAAACTACCCCCTTTCCTTCACAAGCTCCTTTGTTTAACATCTACTTGTTTGTGTTTAGTTATGTCATTGATACATCTGTGATTCCTGATCCATAGCTCTCTATAATCACAATTTATTGTGATTTAATCACACCCTACTCCTGCAGAGAAATTGCTACCTGTAAACAAACACAACAGAAAAACATTTGCAGTTGTCAGAAACCAACCAACCTGCTGAAGTGAGAAGTTTGCCCCACTGCGTTAGAGAGGATGTTTGTCCAAACACGGAAGAGCATTATCTCCATTTTTATTTCAAGTGCTGCAGAGAGAAAAGGCAAGAAAAGCACTAGCATTAAAGAATTTTTAAACATTTTTTTTTACTTCAAAAATGTTATTTTATATAGGAGTCACTGTGTATTTTGTTAAGGCTATTTTGCTCCCAATAATGACCTTCCTCCCAGTTCTGCCTTTTTGCTGTTCTATTACTCAAAAAAATAAGAATGACCCCTCAGATAAAAAATAAACCAAAAATGTTCAGAGGGATGGTCCTCGACACATTGCTGCTGGTTGCTCTGCCTCACGCCCAGGGAGCAGGGCTACTATAACCTTCAACTGTCTGCAGAAGTTTATGCTGAATCAAACATAATCATACACTTCCCATACACAAATACCATCCTTCACTGAAATAAAACATGGTAGCACTATCCAAAGTCTGGAAAACTTCTGAACACATTCTGAGCATTGCATGAGAAATTGGAAAATATTTTTACAATGGACCATTGTATTTCTAGTTATGCAGATGTAAAAAGCATGCATGTTAATTTCATACACATTTGTACTCTTTTAGGTTAAACATCCCTGTATTGTTGTCCTGATCTCATTATTACCATCAGCCACTCTCCATGTGAACCTGCAGTACCTCTAGCTACATTTGTTTTTTCCAGCAGATGATTTTCCAATTAAACTAATTAGGTCTCTAACCTGACTTCATTGTCGTCATTCCTTGTGATTTTTAATGTATTGCAATTTTACTTTCTTACTGAAAGCACCACTCATGGGCTGCACATCATGGGATTGCAGAGCAATTCCATTTTTATTAAAATGACAATCTTTGAAGATACCATGCAAAGATTGAAATGATGAATGTGAAAAGACAAACAAAGCAACAGTTATTATTTTTTAAAACCTCTTGAGTTTTTGATCCATTAATCATGATGAATTAATGCTTGGAAGTAGAGGGGATTCATGAAGACCCTAGTTCTAGGGATTGCTATATCCAAAATGCTGTAGGAAAGTACTTTTCTACCTGCTTTTTAATCTGCTTTTGGTCTACACTGGGGTGGAGAAATATTTTTAACCAAAAAACCTCTTCTGTTCCGAGTAACTATTCAACTAACCAAAGTTAATGATCATTCCACATATAGGAGTTTCCCAAGGGAAAAAATGTGAGCACACAGGAGACAAGGCAAATCGATGCTGTGTTGTGGGTGGAGGTGCTGCAGCAGGAGCACTTGGGGCTGGACTTACCTTTCCGTGTGTCCCACGCTCTGGTGCAGTTGCTCGGCCATCGCTCCGTCTGCTTTCCTCAAACTGGGGAGGGTGAGAGCATCAAACAGCTGCTGCCACAGGCAGAGCGAGCAGCACCTCGGGGTCACAATAAATGGTTATGATTTACTGTAATGGCAGCAGCAAATGCATCCATAGCACTTACCTGGGCAACACCCACCTCACCCCAGTGAAAACGATGAAACAGAAAGAGTTCAATGGGAAGAAAAAAAAAAAAAAAAGATTTGATCAAAAGTTTCTCACAGGTCTCACTCAAAAGCACTTGAATCTCAAACAAGCACCTACTGTCCACTGGCCTACAATTAAAATTCTCTGTGAAACAGAGACTGCACACTGGAAGTTGCCAAGGAAACCGGATTCATTTAGGATGTTATATGTTGATTATTGCATTCTGCTTATTTTTCTCGACCCACATATACCTTAAAATGAGTGTTGTCCTTCATGGTCTAATTACCGCTATGGTGTTGCCATTCAGACACGGATGTGGATTTGCTACCTGAATCAAAGCGTGAGACACTTTCATTTTTAAAGCAAGATATCAAAAAAGCCCCCCCACCAAACCTTCAAAATTAGTCAGTAAGTTATTACAAATTTCTCTTTTTCCACACTGATAGCCAAAATATTTAATGGCAGATCTAGCTGATGTGCATAAATACAATGTTCCTCAACTGTGCTCACTCTGCAGAGCTGAAAATATGCAAAATATTTCCCTTGTCATTTTTTCTTGATTCATGAGTCTCAAAGTACAGGGCACTGGCTACATGATCCCAGTCCCTATAATTCAGTGGAAGTTTTTATTATTGACCTCAGTAAAGCTGAGATTTCAACTGCATTTTAGAGAGGTCACCAGCTCCCAACTTAAAGTCAACTGGAGTTGGATTACAGTGTCCCAGAGTGGCTGAACTGCTGAGGTGCCTTCAGTCCATGCCGGCTGGAATGACAGCTCCTGGTTTTGTGTAGGTCTCCAGGCTACACAAACTACAACCGCTCCATAGTTTTGTGTATAGACAGCTTTTGAATCTTGGGGTTTGGTGAGTATTATGAAAAGAATCCCAGATTTAAACCTTATTCCTGATTTTCCCTCCTCTGGTTTGGTCATAGCTCTATCAATAATTTGCAGAGAAACTCAAAGTGATAACCTTTGAATGAGACAGCCAAATGAGCAAGCACAGCTGAGAGTGATTATTTTTCCCTTCAGTGTAGCTGTCAGAATGGTTTTGTTGATCTTTGTGTGTGTTTTCATTTCTCCACTTCTTTTCCAAACGATATGAGTAACGTACCACATGACAGAATGATGGAGGAAATTAAATTAATAGAAAATGAAAAGCATGAGCTGTTTTACCACAAGAAGGAGACCACCTTGCATTTATCTTAACTGCAATGCTTTGTATAAATTAAATCCTCCCCTGTGCCCCCCCTCCATCCTCCTCCCCCTTCACCCCCCATCTTTGGAAAATCTAAGTCTAGAAAATCTTGGATATCTGATCTACCTGTAAAACTTGGAAAATGTCCAAATAAATACCTGGGATCTGAGCAAACCTGAACCTTCTGATGGACGTTAGTTGAAACTGAGCTGTAGGCCGGTTCTTCCAAACTTGGAGAGAGTTTTAGCTGGCTGAACTTCACAGCAGGTTCTCCCCAAGCCATGTGATGTGTCTCGGTCGAGATGGATTGTGGCCTCTTTTGAGGGTTATCTTGTGACTGAGGCTGATCTGAATAAACAACAATTAAATAGAATTTGATAGGCAAAGCACCAAAGAAGACACACTATTCTTTGAGAGAAACGGGTGTGTGATCAGCTCAGGAATTCAAGAGAGGCTCAGAAATATTGCCACAATAACCATTCTGAAAAGGACTCTAAATATACTCAAAAGCCTAAGTACAGTGAGACAAAGTACACAAAATGAGAGGCCACAGGAGCAGAAATGGACAGAATTTGCTTGTATTTGTAGCCTCTTCTTTGCATTTTAAAGGTGAAAGATACTGAGATACTTACCTGTGTCCTTAAAAGCAAAAGTCTGCGTCTGGACCTCACTAGAACCAATGGCAACAACTGGTTTTACTGGAATGGGACAAAATAGACACAAGGAAAGTATTTTTTCCTGATGAGCTGCTGGGGACTGAAGGATCTGCTGCTGAAAATGGATTTTACATCTGATAACAATGATGGATAGGTAGTGAGAGCACTCAGATAAGAGCGAGATTAAAACCAGCCTCATGCTGGCACAGCACGCAACCAGACAAAAAGCATGTCTGCCCACGGGGAGCACACGACAGCTCCAAAACCACACACACAGGTAGATATGGAAAAAAGAAAAAGATATATTTTTTTTCCTCAATTCCTGCCAGGCTCAAAAATTACTAAACCAAAACGTGAAATTAGGCAGCGTAGCTCTAATTCTGCTGCCCCACCCAGGATCGCGGGGATGAACCTGTTAAAGACCAGCATGATCATTTTGGCAACACGAGATATGAAGCAAACGAACCATCCCTTTGCTTTGCATGAGGAAATAAATACTGTTGGCCGCCAAAAGACAATGTAACTGAGCGTGGTGGTGCAGTCTGCGTTGGAGGTGTATTTCCTGGGGGTCCCACCGAGCCTCGGAGCACACATTAGGGGACAGGGGGAGGTGGGCGCGGGCCGTGGGACCGGCCGTAACCATCCCGGCAGCACGAGTGCCACGCAGGGACTGACAAAGTGCATTCTGGAGCTGTAAGGCACAGCTGACCAAAGTGGATACTTCTGTGGAACTGAGATAGTTTATCAGATTTTAAGTGGTTTTAAAAATTGAATATTAGCAGGTGATCATTACCCAGCTGTGAGTTCGATTAACTACCTGGAGAGCTGACAGAGTTTAGTACAGATATTCTTATACTTCTGGTTTTTTCCTACTGCTGCTGAAATCTAACTAAAATGATTGAAGCCTACTTGTTCCAACCCACACAAATAACTTTTTAAAAACTGATTTTGTAGAGCACCTTATATAAAATTTCTTATTTCTATCCAGATTGATAGCCCTCTCGGGAGACTAATTAGCATGGGAAGACAGATAAGCAGCGACATGGTTCATACAGAGGCTCCCAACTGAGAAGTCAGGGAGGCGCTGCCAGTGGTTTTGACAGAGGAACCCCCCTGGGACCCTGCATAAAGCTGCAGAGAGAGGTGATGAGAGGGGTCTGGTGGCAGAAGAGGTGACTTCACCTTCTCTCAGGAGGCAACGCTCCTCAAGGACACACATCTGAGCAAGACAGTGACAACCGAATGAATGAAGTGCATAACATGATACGGCGACAGGAGGTCAATAAGCACTATGACTTTAATCTGTCCCTTGTCCTCTTTACATTAGTAGAAAGTACAAATCCATTTAAATCAGAACAATGGTGCATTCTGAGGTATTTTCAAAGCTAAATATTTATTCCCGAGACTTTCCCCACCTGAATGGGGGTTCGGGCTCCCTGGTCCTCTTTAGAAATTGGTTTAATTCCTTCCCAAGCACAGAACCTAACCCAAAACCTTTACTTAATCTCATAGGAAAATATTAACCAATGTCTTCCTCCACAAGATTCTATGAGCTCACTCTGTCATCTCTCTAGGAGCCTTCTCGAAAATATCAGAAAGCACATCCACACATCTTTTTCAACACTCAAACCTGATGGTCGATTAAAAAAAAGAAAAAAAAAAGAGGAGTTTGCAGAGAAAGAAAGAACATCTTTGTTTGTTGACAGCAATAAAATGTAACTTGTCACCAGAGTTGATATGCTGTACTAATGGCTCTTTTGTAAAAACAGAGCTGAATGTTATAAATATTGATGTGAGCATACTGTTTTTAGAAGTGTGTGATAGATGAAACTTTTTAAGGTGAAGGCAAAATTGTCTTCAGTGCTACTCCAAGTTGAAATTCAAATATCCCCTTTTAATTGGAATCCATTACACGTACCACCAGGAACAATTTGTTGCTGCTGATGCAGCAGATAGAGGAGGGAAAAATACTCTTACCTCCATGTGACACCACAGCTGTCAACATACATAAGGAACAAAACTGAGGGACAGATCTCCAATTGAGGTGGAGTGGTAATGTTGGTAATGTATGATGTAGTGTATTTGGGCTTTATATTTTTTGGTATGTAAATGTCTCGATGCTCACAGTGACAGTTTGGTTGCCATGGTTACTTGTGAGCCAGCCTCTACCTCAATTTGAGGAGACAGAGTATGTTTTCTCCTCTATAAGGGATGTGTCCACATGTGCATTCCATCAAATAACGCAGCAGAGGCTGCGGGATCAAGTGTCACAAATCAGCATCCAACACTCAGTGTGTGTTCGCAGGGAAAAGGATCTAACAGCCTTCCTGGTACTCCCACAGAAACAAAAAAGCACATGACCCCACTCTCACCAGCCATTAAAAGCTGCACAAAATTTCCTTCTACACAGAAAATGTTAAATGAATTATTTTGAGGACTGTGAAGTGTGAGACTCTAGAGTCTCGCACTCTAGAGGGAGATTCTAAGCACCTAAGTCTCCCTAGAGCTCCCAGGCCTTCCTGACACTTCCCCTGCCCATCAAATTGCTGCTCCCTATTCTGGAGCCTGAAATTGGTCCATTCCAGCGTGTGCTCCAGAGTGAGAGGTCAGCAGGGCTCGCTGAAAAAAATGCACGTGCCGGAAAAAGGAAAGTCAATTCAAATCCAGGAAAGAGGGAGCTAAAAAGGCAACACAGGTCTACAAAACCAACACCAGCTGCTGCCATAAAAAAGCTAAATTAAAAAAAAAAAAATTGGTTCTAGATCAAATATAGAGCAATGAAGGATTTTCAATGACCCATTGTTCAGGGGCTGCATTAGGATAGAGTAAGGGAGTCCTACAGCCCTGGATAGGCACAAGCCTCTTTAAGGTCAGTGAAATTGCTGAAAGAAAAAACCCCAAAAACCAGCCACAAACAAAAAACCCACCCAACTTCAGACAGCATTTGCAATATTTCCAAAGAATAGGTGAAAAGAAGCAATTTTCTACTCACCTTTCTTCCTGACACCACCGCTTTCCGTTCAGCAGAGCCACAAACACGCTGCAGTGAATGGTGGGGCACAAGAGATACAGCACCATCCATGGGGGCTGCAGTGTGGGGGCAGTGGAGTGACACAGGTCCTCAGAACACCCCCACCTGATTTCCATTAGCTCTATCGTTCATGAAAAACAAAGAAAAGAAAATCAGAATAACCCAAAGAAGTGAATGTAGGATTAAATTTACAGGAAATTCTACAAAACCAATGAGCAGTTTTGGCCAGTCCCACTGCACTCTATTACAGTAGGATTTGAAGATCACAAGCAATTTTAGGCCATGATTACTTGATTACTTGTTTTTATACAGATAAACTCTAGCTTACAGTTTAGCAAAGGTAATTTGCTAAAAGGTAAATTGCACACTGGTTTGAAAAGGTAAGAAGCACAGTGACAAAAAAGAGTCTGCCATTTGTCAGATGCCATTTCACAGCTCAGAAACGGGACACTGAAAGATGAGGCGATTTGGGCCAGTTCACGGGGGATTTTGTAATGGAGCCAGAGCCTGAGACCACAGCGTACGATTGCTTTGCTGCTGTTTGAGCTGCATCGGGCAAAAGCTCCGCCTGAAGTGACCCGGAAAAGGGGATGAATAGCAGATCTGTAGTGGAACAAATACACAGGAAAATTAGGGTCAAGGCAACTTTAAAAAGTATTTATAACTGGAGAAAGAAGGGCAACACGCTTCAGGTGTGGATGGCATTGGCTTTCTACAGGGGATTGCTCAAGAACCTCTGTGCAATCGATGTGAGGGAGTGCAGGCAGCAGCAGTAACAGCTGACAGGGATTGAACAGGCTTGGTGTGCAAGGGGAATCAACACCCAAACAAAAGGAAACATGCAGAACCTAAGCCAAAATCACTCGACAGTCAGGGAAAGATTGGGGATAAAAGACTTTAGCTTTTCTACAGTTAGGACAGAGGAATGTGAGGAAGTTAAATACTGGCTTTTCCTCCTCATGCTCTAGCTATAGTAACTTGCATAATTTATGCTTAACAGTAATATAATGCTATACATTATACTGCATATCTATGGCACGGGAGAGACATGAACAAATAAACACACTTACTTATATCACAGAATAATTTGGAGACCGTTCAAGATTAGGAACTCTGGTCTAGACTGTTCCAAGTCTATGACTGACAAGACAGACTATAAACTGGTCTAAAGCAGGTTTGAAAGACCCAGTGTCATAATTTCACTGAAATCTAGATTACAGTCTCCTCTGAGGAAAATATATTTAGAATACTGGGAGGTAAAATCCAACGCTAGTACATAAATGGGAAAATCCAGTTATTTTATCCTCTCCATGGGTATTACAAAATGTTTGTTGGCTAAATCAGGTGAAATTATCCGAGAATCTGCTATTACTATTACAAATCGCAAGGTTTTGTTTAACTGTAAGGCACAAGTGAAAAACCAGCATTTACAGAACAGTAGCAGTAAAGAAAAAGGCACTCCAGGTCCAGAAAAATATGAGTTTTCTGAAGTTTGTCTTCAAGTGACATTATTGAAATACATATTCAGGACTTAATCCCAAAACTCTGTTTTCCAAACGTTGTAGTATAAGAACAAAAGACCTGAATTTTTACTTGGTGCATACTTTAGAGAAGAGTTTGACTGCAAAGATGTAACAGATAGATACAGAGGGGAAAATGCCAGAAAACAAACTCCTTGACCTACTTCCATAACAGAGAAAGCAGACACAGTGCAGTATTTAAAAAATGCAGGAATATTCCAACAAGGACTTACTCCTACCTGCAACTAACCTCAATCTAGCTATTGAACCAGATGTCATAAATCTTGTCAATGTGGTATTGTACGTTTCTATGGTACTCAGATAAAGAAATCAATGCACTTTATTCAGACGAAAGCCACACCACACATTCGTAGGACTGTTGCAGATTTGAGAATTGCATCCAGAGGCGAATAAATAACAGCCCGTGATGTTACTTGTGCAACAGGGCTCCACCAACAGCCCAATGCATTTGGGCTGGGAGGACACAAAGCTAGAGAGAGACAAGCAAATCTTTATTTTATAGATTTCCTCTGCCTTGCAGGCTGAACAGCACTCAGGAGCTAAAGTTGACTTTACAAGGCAATCCATAATGCCCCAGGACTTTATCACTTGGTTTATCAGACTCCAGGATTTTAATCAGACTCATAACAGGCAAGGACCAAGCTTACTAAGAGGTAAAGTACAAAAGCAGCTTTCAGAGACAGAACCACTACCTTAGCTGCACCAAATTAGTTAAAACCTAAATGTTTGCTTCCCCTAGGTTTCACAGTCTGGGGGATAGGGAGATCCCTGTAAATACTCATTAGGAGCCAGGAGGCTCAGTCCAGCAAGGCTCCCCCCTCTCCCCTGTCCTGACTTTCAGTCCCTGATCCAAGGATTATTTCTTGAAACCTCCACAGAATTCTACTTCCAGCCATCATTTCCTTTGCTCTTTGTGGTCCATGAAACTTGGGTTTCTTTAACAGCTC
This sequence comes from Scolopax mira, assembly GCA_004320125.1. Classification (NCBI taxonomy): domain Eukaryota; kingdom Metazoa; phylum Chordata; class Aves; order Charadriiformes; family Scolopacidae; genus Scolopax; species Scolopax mira. The sequence continues at coordinate 60,743 of BJBW01002374.1, forward strand.
TGCTTCTCTGCACTTTTCTGGGCAAGTGAGTCCAACCCAGAGGGGCTCAAGAGGAAGCCAAATCATGACTTGCTGTGGTTTGAGTGGTTGCTCTGACCACTGCTTGCTGCAGAGGAAGCTGGGCACCCATCAACCTCCTCTCACACTTAAAAAACTAAACCCAAAACAATTACATAAATTTTTAAGAATTAGCAAAGTCCCTTTTCATGTAACATTGAGACAACTGGCAGAAGTAAGTGAGTGTGTGAACTGTGTGGTAAGGAAAACTCAGATGCTATATTTCATCCTCTTCAGCTTTGAAATTTATGGCTAGAGACCTCATAAAGATCCTTGTGGCCATCATTCTGCAAACTTGTTGTTCACCTCTGATTTATAGGTTGAGTAAATCCAAGCAAAACAGAGCAGTAAAAGGAATCTGTGAGATAATTTACTGCTTCAGTTTAGGTTAGGGTTTTAAATGGTTATTTACCTCTATACTTGGGATAAAGCTTTGTGAGTAGCCAATTACCCAAGGCAGCATGAGTAGCTTTGACAACTGAGTTCAAAACATGAGCTACCCTTAGAAAGTACTGCCTTATTTTCTGATAGAAAATGCTACACTTAAAGATAAAGGCCAAGCCTATGCCTTAAAATGGGGAAAAACCAATCAAGATAATCCTCATGGAACATAGCATTTGAGAATAAAAGTTTCCCAAGAGAAGAGGGAGAGGTTTTACTGTATATTTGTATAAAACTAGGGCTAGTCTTTTTGTGGTCTCCATTGAAGCTGTGACAATTTACACCAGCTGAAAAAACACCTCACAAGAGTCCATTAAACCTCTGTCTCACTAGTGTATTGCTCCAGGATTTGAACATTTGTTCATCTGAAAGATTCATTATTCTCTTAATCCAAAACAGTGCCTTAGATTTTAAGACTGGGTATGAGATGTTCACGCTCACCTGCAGCAGCTCTTTTCCTCACATTGAAATGCGCCACCATATTCCCTGCAAAACCTGGAAAATTGCAAACAGCTCTTAAGCAGGAACGTGAGGAGACATGAGGCACAAACTTGAGGAGGCTGCTCAGCAGGGTTTTCTACAGCCCTTTTTGTTTTCTGGGCTCCTGAGCTGGGCTCTGCTGCCCCTTGGAATGAAGGGCCTTTTATCATTGCCATATTGGGGTTTTTTGCTAAAGTCATAGTAAAGTCAGATGAATAATTTACAGAGAGTTTGATTGATTTTGTGTCTTTTTCAGTTTTCTGGTGAGCAAGGAGCCAATTGAAGTTCCTCATTAGAAATCACTTCTGCTTAATTCCTGCAACTACTTTGAAAGCAACTCAAATTCAAGATGTTAAATCTCAGACATAAACCTTGTTGATCAGATACTCCAGTCACAAGATATATATATATATATATATGTATACAGCTGGGTGAGTATAACTTTGCATTTTCCTTGTGGCTAGTTCTTGAACAGTTATGAATTTTTTAATTGTCTAAATAAACTGCAATACTCAATTGGCTCTTAGGCCACCAATGAAAAATGGTTTAGCATTACAATAGCCCTCACAAAAGCAACCAGGAAAGGAACAAGAACCCTTAGCCCTAGAAAGGGCCATGAATTTCCTTGTTTCTAGATATTACCTTTCTACAGCCCCTCTTTGTCTCCTCAGACCAGTGTCTAATACTCTCCTTTTGCTGCCACAGTGTATCTTGTCAGCCTGCAACAGATATAGAAAATAAAAGCTTTAAAATATTTTAGGATTAAAGCAATAGGCATGTTATGTATCTGCATATATTAGCATTAGGCATCAAGCATACGTAGCTGATGATACAGGAACTCCCAGAAGTTATACTGAAATTAGCCTCAATTGTCTTGCAGATTATTGTCCTGACAATATACATTTGCTGAGCAGACAGTGGCAGTTTGTTGGGAACAGTATAGTCTAGCACCTACAGAAGCATATCTTGCTCGAAGATCCACAGCCACACCAATGCTTTACTGCTGGATATTTAATACCACAGTTGTAGCTAAGGTTATTGCATATCCACACCCACAGTCTGGGTTTTCATCCACAGTCCAAAGGAATTTTTCTACTTTTGATTTCACATATAGGGCAAATCCAGAAATAACATTACGATAAAGCTAGGGAGATTTTGGAGATTCAGGACATGGTAAAACAGCACATAAATGTAAAATACAGCTAACAGTAAACTAATAGAGCAATTCTTCCTAGTCTTAAACTCCCCTATACTTTCAAAGAGATTGAAAAATATATTTCAAGTCAGAATAATTAAACGGTGAATATTCTTTGTCATATAGTTTTTTCTCTGCTTTTAGAAGAGACTAACCTGCAAGCAAGTTGGATGAGATTTTTTGTCAGTTTCCAAATTGTTTCTGTCCCCTCCTTGGTCTCGGCAAGTGCTGCAGGAATCCCACATCTTTGCACATTTTGAAATCTGGATTTATGTTTTGTCTTCTGTGTTGCTGGAAGCAGATCTCCTATCCCTGTGGCAAAATCCAGCGCGATGCTTCAAAAGCAATGCCAGAGCTGTCACCAGCGGTGCTGTCACCACTGCAGGTGCTATATAGCAGGGCAGCTATACTGGCACGTTCCTCCTTCATCACACCACAGCTCTGCCCAGGGATTAAAGGGAGCTGTACCTGTACGTCTACTCTGTCCTGGGGGAAATTTCTTCCCAAACTCTCCAAGTTCACAGATACACTTTTGTCTCTTGTCAGTTCACCGTGGAAAGTACCTTCTGATTACCTGCTGTAGAGATTAACCCATTAATAATCAACTGTACTTCTCTGTAGATGCCAAACTGACTTCCAAGTTATTTATGACATATTATATGCAATACTGTCCAGTCTCAGAAGTCAAGAATTTGTGCTACCGTGAGATAATAAGCTATTGAATTCCACTTGGGAAAAGCTCTGCTGTGCTGTAGCAGAGAGAAGAAAAAAAACCAAACCCAAAAACCAAACCCATACTTTTCAAACAAGAAAGAGTTTGATAGATATCCACCAGGAAGCTTTTAGTCTTTGATATATATTATGATTTGGTATTTTTCTTGGCGTTTTGTCATTATCTACAACATATTATTCAAACAAAATCTGTTCATTTTGGAAAAGTGAAATGCAATATTGAAAAGGTTAGAGGCTTCTTCTAACTGTGCCATCCCCATTAGCTTACTATCTGAGTGCTAAGCATATGTTATAAATAATGCATAAGTTAATACCTTTGAATTTTTTAAAAAAACCCCACTGTACTACAAAATAACAGGAAGAAGAGAAACACATTTCCGTAAATACAACCACTATAAACTACCTAATCAATAACTTTTGTAATACATTGAGCTGAACAAATGATGGTTAGTGAATAATTTAATGAGTTTTGTCAGTTTCTACTCCAGAACTGACCATGAACAGTTTAGATTTTCTCCAGCACATTTGTTCTACAAAATTTCTTCTAAATAATCTGTATGAATGATTATTGGTCTTTAGAGTATTTGCGAGCACTATTTGCGATGACTAAATTTGAGCTCTTTCAGACAGTTTTAATTGGGTGCATTGATCAAATAGCATAATTTCCTTTTCTTAACATAAACCTACTGACCGAGTATCATTTTTTTTTTTTTTTTTAATTTGTGATCCATCACCTAATCCAGAGTGATGATTACAAATATCTATGATTTGTATACTCAGATTTGGAAGAACATTTAAGGACATGTTCATATCTAAACAAGTTAGTTGCTTTCATGAATAATGACAAGTACAACGTTAGCTTTAATGAACGTCTAAATTATTTTTTTTGGGTCATTATAAAGTTACAGAGTTAATTTAAAAAGTTACTGACCCCTCCATCCACCCTCTTCACTCCAATTAAAAACCAAGGGACTCTGTGTGAACTGACATTGATGATTGGTTTAAGGCAATATATGTGTAAGCGAAGCTGCTGATGTATAGGTGCACACCTGATTCTGCCATCCAGTCACAGCACCTCCAATACTTAATTACAAGTCACGGTAGCACGGCTAGTGGGGGATGATGAGTTTTAACTCTCTAGAGCTAAGCAGGTGACAAGTCTTTTGTACGTGTAACCCCTCTGAAATATTCCATGTGATTCAAAACCTCCCTCTCTTATTTCACTGATACTCTGATATGGTCTCATTCATCAAGGACAAGAGCAGGTCAGTTTTTGAAGTGGGTGGGAAGAGCTTGAACCCCCTTAAATCAGGTTTTAGGAATGTAACAGTCTTTGAGCTTATCCATAGGGTACTAAATTCCTTTTAAATCTGATCAAAGTCTCTATGGCAGAGGCTCAGCAGCTGCCATAGAGGGATGCTGCTGGGAAGCCAGCTGAGCATTCCTCATTGCCACATTACTGTTTCATCAAGTTGCGTTACAGAGAACTCCCAGAGATACCACAATAATCTAGAACAAAATGTGACACTATGACAGGCTGACAGACTACAAGGTAACACAGAACCCAGCTTTTATCAATACAAGTAATATAAGATGTAAAAACATTCTTTTCCTAACACAACGGAAATTCAATTCGACAAAGACAGGTTGGAACACAGCTAAAGGAGAATGCTTCAGGAAAGGAAAGAACAAATCTCATGTATAAAATTTGAAATTCTCTAAAGATGAATATTTAGAAAACGTGGCATTGAATAGCGGAAGATGAGAATGGATATTGTAATAATTGCTTTTTAGAGGAGGAAAAATATTTGTTTATATTGTCAATGTGTATTTCACAAAAATATGCTACACTTCAACTGGCGAATTCAAACTAAAGTTGTATTTCTAAAACTGGACAGTTTTTGGACATCTATTGCAGTACTTCTAGGCTTCCTTTCCCTAGATTTTCCATTAATAAATCAAGAATATTTAGAGTACATAGAATGATAGTGACAGATGGAAAGGAAAAAGACGTCAAGTTTTTGTTTGACTTTGGAAATCTTGTGCTCTTTAATTTAATAACCTTGTGAGTCGACACTGAATTCAGAACAGAGCTAAGCAGCAGCATGATACTAAGTTTTCTCCTTTTATGTATTAATTCTGTTAAGGTCAGCAATGAAGAAAAAAGTCTTCAAAGTGTTACTTAAGTGTGGTAGGCAGAGAGAAATGAGGCAGCAAATGGATACCCCCACATCAATATTGACTTCCTTGCTGGCAGCCTCAGCAATGTGATGGCCCTTGAGACTGAACTAAGACAGCATATATATATATATATACACATATATATATATATACACACACACACATACACACACAGATGTGTCCATTACTTTGTAAGTGTCTTGAAGCCAAAACCAACATCAATGTGCCAGCACAAGTCAGCTTGCAATGGCCCTCTCTGATCTCTTGAGAAGAAGGAATATTTCTTGACCTGTGACCCTGGATATTTTACTGAATATATTACTCACATTCAAGGTGTTTTCATCTAAATAGGCTTACAGATCTGTTTCTCAATTCTACAGAACACAAACAAGTCAAGTGATGTTAATAGAGTTACATAGATATAAAATAATATAAACAAAACAGTGCAAAAAAAAAAAAAAAGAATAAATACTGTTTTGAGAGTGGCCCCACTTGAAAAATTCCATTAAATTTTAAAGTCTTAAAGGTAATAGAAATTTGTAGACAACTATTGCCCATTATCAACAACTAAGGAAATTACTCAGACATGCCCATTAATAGGATTTCAATTTTAGTTGACATTGGACAATTGTCTCATTGCTCCTTTCAGTTTATATTATAGTGCATTAGTACATGGATTGTTTCTTATCTGCTGTATTTTTGTTATTGTTTCCAATGATGTGTGAAATTGGAGAATGACTGACATTTTCCTCAGTAAACTTGCATTGTTGGAGAATCAAAGTATTGTCAGCCTGATTTTATAATTGTAACTTTATGTTGTGCCTCAGGGCTGTCATTTAAATTTTACTTCAGGATTATGTTGTACCATTTATGGCTTTTCTTCAGTAATACATTGACTAAAGTTACCTTTGGACCCTGCTCACTAGAGCTGGCTGAAACTTTTCAGATTTAATGTTTTCCAACTTAAAAGTGTCCCTATCTCTAAATCTAAACTTTCCCCAGATTTATGTATTTTTTGATGAACTCTCGCAGGAGAAACCTTACACTCAAATGTTTTGTTTAGGAAAAAAGAAAAAAATCCTGTTTCTGTCTTACGGGAATGAAAATAAAATGGTCTGATTATTCATTTCAAAGCAGCTCTTCCTTCTAAAACTTGTAAACTACATTTCAGTGGAGGAGAGGAAAAAGAATTGAATATATTTTTGAACTAAAGCAACTGAAATAAATTAGTATCATAGGGAAGTGTTTTGTTTGTTTGCTTTATGTCCATTTCAGGGCAGACATAATTTTTCAACAAGCTTTGCTGTTCATGCACCAGATGGATTTATTTTTCCAATACTTTATTTTCCTCACACACATTTTCACTGCAAGTATTTTGCACATGGCAGCAGGATGTGTACGCTTTTTATTAATCTGCAAGACATCCAACTATACACTAATTCACCCTGGCAGCTAATCAAAATTTGGTGAACCAGATGATTCAATGTATATTCCTAGTAGGGAATAGCAGGAATAGCCAGATTCTCCCTATTCAGTAATTATCATAGCTGGAAAAAATAACTGTCTCAATTAATAAATTAAAAATGGGTATCAGCATTTTGTTGAATTCCTGGAGCAATTCCCCATTTAGCAGGTACTTGATTTTCATACTTCTAAGAATGCAGTAAGTTTGTAAGTTAGACAGATCAGTTCAGCTGAATTAAGCATTGCTGAGAAACTGTTCAGCTTTTCCAACAAGACAAATATGTACAAATATTATAATATCTATGTGTGTTTGTGTATATAGCTAACGTTTTCAGACTGCCTTCATTTTCAACCTTCATATGGAGAAAATGAAAAATAGCTGCAAGACAGCAAATGCTCTTAAAATTTTACAGGTGTTCTTCGTATTTATAAAGTTATGAGAAATCATCATGTATACATGAATCATTTAATGTATACTGTGTTTTTGAAATCTATTAAAGCCCATTTTAAATTAAAGGAGAGAAAAATGCAGTGTATGCAGTGAAACTCCTTGCACTCATTAGGAAAAAATTTTCAAACTGGTAGCCTACCGGTTTTAGAAATACTTTGCAGCCTTTATTCTGTTTGTCTCAGCAAATTAAATGCTTCATAGCCACACACTTGGACTACTGTTCTCTCTAGCCAGTGCTCATTAAACAAAACCTCCTGAAATTCTAAATTACTGAAGGTAACCTGAAGCTGGGATGCTACAGAACCCAACCTACTCCTGGCATAGCTCTTTTTCTACTTCACTGAAATTATCCTGAAGGGGCTAAAACAGGTTTCCCAGTTTTCAAAATGGGTTTTTATTCACCAGTGCAGTCACAAGCCCATTTTGCTGCATAGAATCCTAATTTTAAAAAGAGATTATTTTCTTCCTGTTTGTTTCAAGAGAATGTTTCCTTTCTCTCTCTTATACTTTTCCTTTCTTCTCTTCTTTCTCTTTTGCACCTTTGAACTATGATTTCTGTGTGTGCAGATTCCTTTTGTCCTGACAGGGAAGCTCTGATCGGCAGCCATGAGAGAGAGAGATGCCAATCTGTCAGATTAAAACTGATACTGGGGAAGTCAAGAACCTCACTCCCAAAAGAGTCAACAAAAAGAAGCACATAAAAGTATATCTAGCAAGAAAGATCAATACAACACCATGCTTTGGGAAAGAAATCAAAGGGAAGCAAAACCCATGATGCTTTTTGGGGAGTGATCTTGGGGAGAGGCAGGCTAAGCCACGGTTCTGCAGGAGTGTCACCGAACTGCTGTGAGGGTGTCTGAGCTGAAGGGTGGGCGATGGCTGCCTCCAACACAGACAAGAGCCAGGGCTGGATAGAGTGGCTGAGGGTGTCTTGTCTCACACTCCTTCAGCTTTAGGATTTCAGACTCCAAAGGAGGGAGACTGGACTGCTGACACCATCAAATGAAGAAATACTAAGTACATATTTCTGCAGTCCCAGTGCCGCTCATACATTCCACTTTCTGCACACAATTTTAACAAAATCTATTTTAGCTAGTTAGATTTTCAATGGTATTTGGGACAACTTCCTACCTCTGAAGTGCTAGGAAGTTATCAGATGCTCTTTCTTCCCCTACAAGGCTGGAGCTTTTAGAGATCACATTCCTCTCCTGCTTTTATTATTTCAACCCATTCTGAGACTTCACTAGATGGTATCTTTTGATTTCAGTTGCATTTCCGAAAGATGTTTCAGTTTGAAGATTTATTCCTTGAACCACTGTGAAAGGGAAACCAAGGAAATATATTTTTAATTTTTCCAACCTATTTATAGAGTCTGGTCAATAGCTTTATGAGTCATCTAAGATTATCCTCTTGATTAATCTAAAATATTACCTACTCCCCACTTAAAATTTATTCTACATCCTACTTGCGGGATATATTTCAGGATAGAAGGCAATATATTCAATTATGTTCATAAGTGCAGAAGTTAAGTAATGTTCGTCCTTTGATGATATATCATTGAATTTTTTTGGAGGGAAGTTACAGTTCTGTCATTTTCCTATGAGAAGTTTTAATTTCCTCTAAATATTTATTTTTAAGAAAGAAAATAAAAAAATAATAATTTGGTAGGGTTTAATAGAAACCCTTCATTTCAATTTGCCTGACCCCCATGACACAGCCTTGGTCAGTCTGGTGTGACACGGCATGATCAGGCTGCGCACTACCTCTGGTTTCTTTGATATAGTCTAGCAGCAGACCTCAAACTGTGAGAGTTTTTTACTCTGTTTTAAAAAATATGGTTTTGCTTAGTTTTTCATAGCATGCCTTCAATGTTCTTATTTCTTTACCATTTTAATATTTCAAACATAATCCTGAAGAAAAAAAATTATTTCTTCTTTCTTCTGGAATGGAAAAATAATCAAATGACTTTCCATTTCCAGATACAAATCCTAATTCTCTCTGTGTGCTTGCTACATGACAATTAAATGACTTCTAATTCCTTAGTAATGAAGACAAAGTCTTGAAACCGATTACGAGCTAGTTTTCTTCTTTTACATCTATTATCTTTGTATTGCCATAATGATGATTGTGTGGGGACCTAGTCATGGTCTGAAGGCCCACCATACTTCACATCGAAGAGCAAGATGTTTTTTTTCACAAAGAACAAAGAGGTTTTTGCAGAAGGAAATATTATAATCAACCATCTAATACCAAAATTCACATCCCAGGATACGTCTCTGCCTTTGCAGAAATGTTGCATATTGCTATTGATCTTGTCTAACATATTTCTCAACTGACTGTGGTAAAAGATCTGCCTCCTCATATTTTTGTTTGATATATAGAGTTTTAATATAAACCCACAAAGTATAAAGTCTCACATAAAGGAGATCAGTTAGAGTAACCCATTCATAACTGACTTTCAGAGAAGCTTCAGGGTAGCAACACAATCTTGGGAAAAAACTCCTCAAACTACAGAAATTTAGAGAGCTTTTCCAGAGATCTCCATTAGTGCAGGCAAAAATCACCCAGCTTTTCATGCCTTTAAAGACTATTTTCTATTCCATCTACACAGCATGGTCTAAGCCATTTAAGGTGAAGGTTTTTCTAGACACAGGTACCTCTTCCTTAAGCCAGGTGAAAGTTTGCTCCTAGTACAAACAAGCCCTGACCTTTGATAAAGCCTTTCAAGCACAGCTTCAGCTCAACTAGAATTAAGACAAGATGTGGCATCTCCCAGCTCATTACTGGATAAGGGCTTGGTTTCAAGTCTTTACAGCATTGCCACATCATTTACATATGGACCTGGGGAAGGAGATGGTTTTGAAGGAAGAGAAAGGTCTTGGTTCCTCAGCATTTCTAACCCTACTTGCCATAAAAAGGGAGAAACAGACTTTAACGAGAACACTTAATGCCAAAATTGTCGCAAGTGCTAATGCTTAACTATCTGATTACATTATTAAGAATTTACTCTATTTTGAGACCACAGTTTGACAATCTCAGAAGATATATCACCTTCGTTAAGAAGCAGAGAAAGGCAGAAACCAAGTTTGCAAATGAAATTTAATTTGTCACTGATATGTTAATATAGTAGCAAATATTTAAATTGCATCACTTGCCTGCTTCTCTATGACTTCAAGGAGGTATGGCTTCTTAATGCATATGAACTTTAATCTTCCCTTGGCCTGCGGTACAGGAATTTGTTGCACAGTAGTCGATTCATATAAGAATTAAACAGCATTCATACAGTATGGTGAAATAGAAGGAGAGCTAGATTTAAAAAAATAAAAATCACAAAAGCAGAATTGGCCTTGAAAATATTAATGTGCCACATTAGTAAGGGTATTTATACACCAAGCATAAAAACACCATAGTGAACCAAATACTTCTGTGTCTCAAACGCCCAGTAGAGAGGGATCGCTTTTGCTCTCATTTTTAAAATCTCTAGTTTCTAGTTTCTTGTTTTGAACAGATATTGCAGAGACTACATCACAAGACAAAAATGTGCCTCGACTCTCATTTTAATTTTGTGGTCAGTTTTTCACATGTTCTCCATCTCACAGAATTCATTTCCCCAGCCTGGTGCTGGAGATTGCCTCTCTATAATGAGGCTCAGCCTTCAAAATGTCAAACATAATGAAAAAGAAAAAAGCCATAACGAAATCAGCCACAGGGACTTAAGAAGGCCTTCTGGTTAAACTTCAGCGAGTCTGCCAGCTCTCCAGCTACAAAGACAAATAGGATCTCTGCCTACATCAGAAGGGCAATTCACCACTACCACAGGATGCGAATAACCCGAGCTGACAGCACGCACACAGTGGAGAGGGCCATATCTCAAGGTCACTGTCACTCACGCAAAATGAGCAACGCCAGCTTGTCAGACTTGGCACCAACAAACATAAGAGCCCGAACTGTGAAAATCATGCTGCACAAGGGCATGCATTTCTGATTCAGGGGTTACAGACTACCTACATAAAAACCAGATTAAAAAAACGTTTTCCTAACAAATAAGTTCGTGGAAGTTCTGTAAATTTTCTTCCTCTCCTTTCCTGTCACTTTCTCTCTCCACAGACACACACCAAAGAGGCAGTTGAAAAGAAACACGCACCCCCTAGTCCTTTCTCAGTGTTAGGCTTCACCCTCCTGGGGCACAGCAGCCCAGGAAGCTCAGACCTGGAGCAGGTGACAGGGAGTTGGGATACAACATTCATGACCGACAGTCTATGTTCTGGGCTTCCTAGAGGATGATGCTACCATCCACCTGGAACATAGACTATATAGAGAAAGTTCGTAAGGATGTTTAGGACAGAGAATGAACAGGTAATAACCATAGAATGGTCTAGGTTGGAAGGGACCTTTAAGATCATTGAGTCCAACCATCAACCTAACACTGACAAAAACATCACTAAACTATGTCACTAAGCACCACTAAGCACCACATCTACTTGTCTTTTAAATACCTCCAGGGATGGTGATTCCACCACTTCCATAGGCAGTTACAATGTTTGACAACCCTTTCAATGTAGAATTTTTTGCTAATGTTAGATCTAAACCTCTACTGGCACAAATCAAGGCCATTTCCTCTTGTCCTATCACTTGTTACTTAGGTGAAGAAACTGAGCCCCATCTCCAGCCTCCTTTTCTCCAGGCTGAACAACTCCAGATCCCTCAGCTGCACCTCATAAGACTTGTGCTCCAGACCCCTCACCACCTTCGTTGCCCTTCTCTGGACACACTCCAGCACCTCAATGTTTCTCCTGTACTGAGGGGCCCAAAGCTGAACACAGTACTTGAGGTGGGGCCTCACCAGTGCTGAGTACAGAGGGACGATCGCCTCCCAAGTCCTACTCACTACAGTTTCTGAGGCCACCTGGGCACACTGCTGGCTCATGTTCAGCCAACAGTCGACCCATACTCCTAGGTCTTTTTCTGCCAGGCAGCTCTCCAGCCATTCTTTCACAAGACAGGAGCACTGTATAGGGCTGTCATGACCCAAGTGCAGGACCCAGCACTTGGCCTTGTTGAACCTTACACCACTGGCCTTCCATCAATCCAGCCTGTTCAGATCCCTTTGAAAAGACTTTCCACCCTCAAGCAGGTCAACACCCCCACCCAACTTGGTGTCATCTGCAAATTTACTGAGGGTACACTCAATACCCTCCTCCAGATTATTGATAAAGACATTAAAGAGGACTGGCCCCAATACCAAACCTTGGTGAACACCACTCATGACTAGCCACCAATTGGATTTAATTCCATTCACCACTACTATGACTACATAATGTCATATGAGAGATGCTAAGAACTTGACAATCAACGCTATTGGTACGTAGGCTGACTGCAGAGCCTCCCACTTTCTCAGTTCTACAGACCATGAAGAAGTCCAGTATAAAGCCTTATGCTTCTGGGACTTAGCAGATGGTTTTGAATAGGACTGAAACAAACTATCTAGTTTGGTTACTTTTCTTTCCATCATTTCCTTCATACCTGTGTGCTATGAAGAAAAAAGGAAATAGAAAGTAAATAGCTCATTGATGAACATGCTTATTTTTGGGATAGGATACTGAAGATTATCCAGTAATCCAATCAGCTTTAAATACTCATGAGCATCTTGTCACTTCCAGTACAGAATGTCCTTGTTTGAGTGCCATGCTATTTAATACATAAGGATTAATTTGCTAAGACGTAAATGAGCATTGAGTGGAATAAAATGCCTTTGAGAGAGGAGGAGATGCCGAGGCGCTGTGCAGTTACAAAACACTTCAGCTCTAAGTGTGGAAATGTCTCTGGTTGGTGACTATGGCTCAGAAGAGTGAAAACACAGTGAACACACCAAAAACACAGGCTGATGGAAGAGAAGTCAAGTGCTTAACAGGATGTGATGTCCACTTGATTGATTTTAGTCCACATTTAATGCACTTTCCACAAATGATTTATCTTAATTTTATGTATATCAATATACTCAACTCCACTGGAAAAGTATTACTTGTATTAGTCATCACAAAGAAGGATTTTTTTCCAAAGGAAAGGTAATTTTACATAGAATCTACATCCATCACCTGCCATTAGCTCAGTGTTCCCACTTTTTGCAAATATAATTGGTAAACTTCAAGGAAAGCCTCCTTTTACATCCCCTAGCATCAGCTGTAAATGATCAGCAACACTGACTTCCTAACTCTCTGCTGGGTACCAAACTGTTAGCTAAAGTTAGCATGTGCTTATGCATTAGCAAATGAATTCAATGTCTTGAACTTAGTTTCAAGTACCATGGGCAGACTGTAAAAAAAAATAATTTTCAACTGGGAGCTGAGAAAGAATACATTGATAAAAAATACCTCCCTTGAAAACCAGTATCTATTAGCACTGTGTAAAATATCTCTGTTTCCCTCCTGATGTCCCAGTACTCAGTTAATAACCTGGATCAATGATTTATAAGAAACCGAACTGTGCTAATATTTTCTTCTCCATAATTAAGAGATAAAAAAAAAAAAAAAAGATATTGTGTGGATCAGCAGGACTAGCACATGTGGCAAGTCCTAAGACTGCTGTAGGGAAAGAAGTGATCTTACTGTTTGTCTAATTGTGAAAAGAGAAGAAGTAAAGAAGTGAAGTTCCTCAAATTATTCACTTAAAAAAAAAAAAAAAAAGAGAGAAAGGGAGAAAGAAAAAGAGGGAAAAGGGAGAAAGAAAGAGAGAAAAAGGGAGAAAAACAGAAATTGAAACTAATATCACAGGAAAAGGGAGAAAAAAATCTGAATGCGTCAATTATACTGATATTAAAATGGTCAATATTGTAACCACAGTTAAATCACAACAGACAGCTTATCTGATCTAAACAAAAATGGAAAAGATGCTGTGGTAGAAAGAGATGATCATTATTTTTAGCCACAGTGCTCTTCCACAATCTTGCTGTAATTGTCTTACACCACCGATTCAGACAGAGACCACATAATACAGCCTGAATGGGAACATCTCCCCATCCAGATGTAAGGAGTGTTCCTCCAGACAGAGCTGTGGAACATCCAAATTCAACCAAAGTTCTGGCTGCTCTGCCAGACAAGAGCTGGACAGACAGAGGGATGGTGGAGATGGGACTTCTCCCCACCAAGCCATGGGGGTCTGGTTCACTATGACCCACTCAGAGGATCTCGGGGCAATGCAGATACCTCTTGCTGCTGCTGAACTCCACAATTTAAACAGAAAGAAAGAGGGATAGTCTACTGCTAGTGAGCATGTGAGAGATTGCTTCTGGATTCAGCAGGGCCATCATTTCATGGCATTTTTTCCATTAGAGAATAAATGTGCTCAAAGCTCCACCATTTTCTGGGTATGCTGATAATTTTCTGGGTACTTTGATACTTTAAACGCCATTTCTGGAACCATTTAGAGCTGAGGTAATTCAGACAATAAAACTACACCTATTCACCCCAGATAAAGATCAAACTAGATTACTGCTTGCAGTGAATTATATCTAAATGCAGTGGATATATCTAAAATATTAAGAATAAAATGGTGATCATTTTTTTCAGTAATTAAAATTATGCAAAAGATATTTTTGCTTCCATTGCTTGCATTTGTTCCTGGAACAAGTAAACTAATAGCGTTTGGTCCTCCATTAAGGGGCAAAATGAGAGACTAGAAAGCTTTTCATGCTCTAGCACAAGAGTTTCAAGCAGTTTTTTAATATTAAAAACTATTCAGTTTAATATGCCAGGTTTTTCCCCCACGGTAATTAAGCCCACAGAGACTGGCAATAGCTTCTAATGCGTATCAGTATTAGCAAATGTACAAAATTGAAAGATAAAAGGTGATTTTATGAGATACACTGTGGTTTATTAATAATGTCAAAGGTGAGCAAGTTCAGGCAATGTCACTCTCTACTAATAGTCAAACATCTATACTTTATGGAGCTGAAAACCTTACTTTAAAATAATATGCCCCTGGAATATTTAACGTGTTTATACAATAAACCAATAACAGCTAACAGTGATTTGCCAGTGTCTTCAACACTGCCTTGCAGTAACTTTAAGCGGCCAATCAAAGCCTTTCCTGAATGAAATTCTAAGGTAGTGATCTCAGTGTGGTTTTACCTGAATCCAGTTCAATGGCTTTAATTTCATTTAGCAGCTGATGTTAATAGATGTGACCAGTTTTGTTACTTCCAAGAAAAAAAACACACCTCTAAACCAGAAGAAAACGATAAGCAGGAAAATAACTTTCCTGTTTGGAAATAATTATTTCCAGATGGGAAAAAGGCAGACAGACATGTCTATATGCAAATTTTAAGAGGACTCTCAGAGGAGAATGATGGTTAAAAATAAGTGAAAAGCGTAGAGAAGGTTCCTATTTTCAGAGGAGTATTTAATATTTTTCATTTGTATGAATCACCAGAACCATTGCTGTCAATCTGGGCTTTGATTTTGAGAAACTAACTTTCACATTCATAATTTCTCTACTGGAAGGGAAATCTCTCCTGACTGTCACTGCTTAAAGACTATCACAACTCTTGTTGGTGATTATTATTCTGCAATGGCAGCAATTAAATGAGTAACTGTATTCATCCTATGATGTGAACATTTTAACTTAAAAACTTATTTGCGGCTCAGAAGTATTAAACAAATATGAATGGCAGAGTGACAGGAAAAAAAAGATGAAGTTAAAAATGGCTGATAAGGGGCTTTTCAAGGCTTGAGGCTTTCAAACGGATGCTACATTCTTTTTTTTTAAACCTCTGAGACAACCTAGTAGTAACTCATGCTTAATAAAGATGCCCCAAAGGACTCCACTGCTCTTGTATATGGACAAATACATTTTATCATAGTTCTCCAGACAAAATTAATTTTTTTTATGTCATATAATCACAATGAAGAAAGAAAATAGAAATGAAATCTTATTTTCTGTGTAACTATATGCATGACATACAGAGTGAAATTTCAGATTGGAGAGACCACAGAATTCTTACATCTACTTCAAATACAGATGGTTCAATTAAATCCTCAACTTCCGGTGACCATGCCTCCATCTCAAGTAACAGCCATAGTATTCCCATAGTAAACTTTTCCAATAGTCAGCTAGCTCTCTTCTTACTACATAACATACAGTTTCACCCTAGGAATAGGTTTGCTGACTTGAACTTTTAGGCAGGCCTTTGCTTGTTTGACAAAGGAACATTTTAGTATGAGTTATTTCCTACCCAGGAAGGTGCTCCCATATAGAGGTTTTAAGGTATATCTTAATTTAGTGTTTGATAACTATGCTGAGATTGTTTAAATTAATTTTTAGATATGAATTTTCTATGTCAGCAAGATATATCCTGACCGCTGTTTTTTAGTTTGCACTTTTCTCCTATATTTCTTAATCAAAATTCATGCACTTAGCATTGCATTTATTGTAATTTGCTGCAGAGATTGTTGACATAAAAAAAACCCCAACAACAAGAAGAATATTGAATAAATTTGTTTTTGACTTGTGTTTTGAATCACTCTGGAATAAAAGCACCAAACATTTGGGGCTCATCTACAGCAGATGGGGAATGCTACACTGAAAAATATAACACGTTCAATTACAGATAATCATAGATGAGAAAAAGTATATTGTATTCTTACCAGTTTAATTTAATGTTTTCACAGATGTCTGCATTAAATTTCATTACATGCAAGGATTTTCTGAATAAAAGCTTCTTTTTTCTGTCCTCCAAAATTGATCTTTGTAACTGCTTAATGAAAAAGAATTGCTTACTCACACATTTCTTACAGATTTGATTCTAGTTTTTTGTCTCTACTCATTGCACACAAACAGCAACTAAAAAGATTTTTTGATAGAGTTTTTTTTTTTTCTTAAGAGTTATACTAAATCTGTAAATGACACTAATCTGTGAGTTGTATAGCTCTCTTATTATTTTAACTACAACACATAAAGCCTAATTTTATGGAAAATACACCTGCTGCGTCACATAGCCTCACACACTGGTTGGAGAGGCACCTGATTTATAAATGTTGGAGACAGAAGGTGATATTAGATTGGACCTACATTGAAGATCCAATTCCACTTTCCATTTTTCAAAACTGAGGCAATGAAGTATGAAAGAAATGCACTTAGAAGAGCTCAGTACAGAACAAATCTCTCCAAAATTCAGCTCTGTGTGTAAACATCAGTATTTTAAGCTAAATATTTCCAAAACTAATTTAATCTACTTTTTAAGTACTTCATTTCCTTGGTGCAATTTGATTAGGTCTTAGATGCACTGCAAAATTTGTGCATGACATTTTTTAAATATTTGTGTGACCTTTACCAGGAAAAGTATTCTTAAGAATGGTTTCCTGTAGTTAATCAAATACAGCGTACAATGTAGGTTGATAGAAAAGCTGGTCAGCATTCTTTAATGAAAAATCCTACTCTAATGTACTCTTTTTTAATTTTTTTTTTTTTTTTTTTAGATTACACATCTGACAGCAGCACGGGTATTCAGGCCCTTGCAAGAGAATTTTCAGCACACATAGTATAACTTCTGCAAATTGTCCACCATAACATATTGTTCTGCTTTGGCATTTCAATATTTGTTTGCAGGAGGGTTTAGCCTATTTAAGACTTGGGGGGAGAATAACTATTCAGGGTAGAGAAAGAAAGAAAATTGGAACAATTTTATATCTTTCTTTCTCTTCAACTATATTTGTATTTAAGTGCCTTTAGCACCTAATAGTGGTAATTAATTTCCTGACCTGCTCAGTTGAATGGGGAAAGAAAAGAAACACTTAGCAAGAGAGTGAGAGTGTGAGGAGACAAGCTTAACAAAACAGGGGGAAAACGCTAGGAGAGTTTGAACTTCCGAATGAAACTTATAATATATTATTACTTAATCTTTCTTGTCAATATAACAAAGAAACATAATTCAAGAAACCATGCATCATGGAGGGAAAAGCTACTTTTTGTAGCTTTTTTGTCAACCAGCTATAATATTAAAAATACTTCTTCACCAATTTAGGAGCAAGGCCTGCCTGGCTAGGAGCCTGCCATGCATAGTACCCTCAGCCACACAAGATTCCTGTTTTCTCCATACATTTTTTACATTCCATCCTGTCAGAATGCCTTGGTGATTTGGAGAGGCGATTAGGTTGCACTCCTGTTATTCCGAGTAAGGTAATCAATACTAATTCACTTAACTTTATTTTATAAGAGGCTAAAGAGATGTAACAGTAACCTCCAAAGAGAGACAATGCTTCCTGAGTGTGTAAAAATACTAAAAAGAATTGGCTCAAGGTAACTACCCAGCAAGACTTGTTTGCTAAAAAAAATTAATTATTAAACAGGACCTTGATCATTTAAAAGTGTTTGGCAATTTTAAAATAAAGGAAAAACATGACCTAGAGAGTGATACCAAACCCAGACCCTACTATAGTCATGTGGGAAAAGAAAAATACATAGTATAGAGTTTGTAACCTGCAAGAGATTGTGAAGATAAATGAATTTAAAACAGAACCTTCTCAAACTCTGAAGAAGTTTAAATCCACTTTGCAAACTGCTCTTCCCTGTGCAACACTTAAAACTTTGCCTTGGACATACAGCTATGGAAAAAGTGTGTTACAGAGAGAAAAACACAAAAGAAAATTCCTTTCATGATATTATGTGGGTTGGACTCCAACTCCCTGTACATACAGACTTGGGAAATACACTTGTCAAGTTATGCATTTTAGATTAAAGGGCAATGGCTGGATGGAATAATATTCTATATTTGCAGAAATATATACTTTACTTCTTTGGTTTCTTCTCTGAAGATCTTCAGGGGCAAAGCACTTAATACTGAATAACCTTTCCTGGAAACTATTTGTAGCTGGTACAAGAGTCACTGAGAAAGACAACCTGAACCACGAAGATGGTAACATCCTTTATTGTCAGCCTCTGAATTTGAAACTATCTTTTATCTAAATCCATCAGAAATCCACCAGTCTCCTTATATGTAGAACAAATTATTTCAGCATGAATGTCCTCTAAAAGCAAATTCCTCTACTGCTGTAGCCAGTGAGACCAGCATTTGGTCCCAGAAGAACGAGACCAATTTAAGTCATGATTTTCAGGTTATTTTGCTTAGCATTAAGCAATACCTTGGTTGCAGTAATGTCCATTCCTTCCCCTCTCACCCCCCAAAGCTGTTCTACTTTATTCTTTCTTCAAACCCTATCATTTTCAGTTTTATCAAGGAATGAGTCTTTTAGACTGAGGTTTCAGTTGGCTTAAACTACTGAGTCCCCCAGGATAAGAAATCAATAGCCATTTGATATTTAAGCAGCTTACAAGAAACAGTTGCTTTCTAGATGTGGCAGTGGTGTTCCTATCACAGGGAATTTTTGAAAAGCAAGATGCTAGAACTAGTAAGGTATTAGCACATATTATGCTTATATCTATTTGAGGAACAATTATTTCACTTACAGGATAAATACTCACAGGATAAAATGATGCCTTCCTGTTTACTTTTAACCCCAGTGAGTGCATCCTACTTTGATCTGGATGAGGTAAATCTGATTTGGGAAAGATCATCAACAACATAGCTTTGAGAGAAAGATAATTCAGAAGTCAAGCAAAGACTAAGTAGCAAGTGCTTTAGTTACCTCTTCCAGTAAAGCAGCTATTTTTGATCGATTAATCCCCAGCAAGAAGTCCATCTCTGTTAAGTTCTCGCAGAATGCATTTTGCTGGGGGTCAGGTCCTGAGAATATCTTTCACAACTGTGCTGAAACAGAGTAATTAAAAGAGAGTTTATGTGCCAACTGTCTAAATGTAGCAAGACGTTATGGACGGGTTAGGAGTTCAGCACTAAAAAACCACAAACTACATAATAATATAATGTATAGATAGAGAGATGATACACAATATGCCTTCACACAGAGATATATCCTTTGGTCTCAGACGTATCGCTAGCAGAAAAGACAGCTCAAGCGCAGGCAAGGCAGGGAAAAGAGCCCAAATAAACCTCTATACTGACCCCAACTTAAGCACTTTCCTCCACATCTAGATATATGCATTGACACACAGCGGTACAAACAAGCGGTTTCCAAATATATTTTCCTTTCCCCATTAGTAGCTGAGAAGTAATCCCTGTAAGAACAACTCAAGTAAGTATAAATATATATAAAAATTCCTGTCTGAATTCTTTAAAATAATGGACAAATTTGGCAGAATAGACACCTTTTCATGTCAACAGAAGAAGGTTTAAAGGCAAAACGATCCTTACTCTTTTATAAGTATTCTTAAGTTTTAAGGGAAATCAATATGTTATTTATTGCAAGTCTTTAAGAAGAGGTAAGAAATGTGAAGTGAGGATTGTCTAGAGATTAAGACCGTGGGTCCTTGTAACCCTCAGCTTGTCTCTCTATCCTGAGAAAGTGTACTTATTTGTTACAGATAGTTGGCTGCTCCATGAAAAACACTAATCTGTTGACCATGTAAACAACCAGTAATGTCCGAGTTTGCAAGCAATATTGCTTCTCTGAAAATTTATTACGAGTGATTTTTGTCATCTGTCAGTGCAATGAAAATATTGCTGCAACACGATACACTAATCAATTGGTGATAATTTTATTTTCCTGTAGTCTCCTCATGGCAAAAAACAATTGAAATCGGAGTAATGCAAATAGTCAACTATGATTCCTTGATTTCTGCATGTCTCCCCATGCAGAAATTTTCTGTAATTTCTCACTACTTAGCTACTTGATAGTGAGCTACTCAGAGAATGTACTGTAAGATACAGTTCTGTTTGATATTTGCCTATGAAAAAACCCTGTAATTCTTATGAATTCATGGTTTTTAAAATTGCTTGATGACTTTGAAGCATTTTTCAGCTTTGAGTAGCTCCAGAATCGATTAAGTTGCTCATGATCTGCAGAGGATTGGGCACTCCCTACTGACTCTGCAAAAGGATAGATTTTCCCAGTTGTAAGGGCAATCCCAGCAATTACTCTGGGGCTCTGAAGACATGGTATGATCTTTCCAGGCAAGTGAAACAGTAGTTTTATCTAGCATTTACAAGAGTTGAATAAGAGGTAGGTATCAGCAGTCTTTTACATGAGCAAATACCTAGTGACAAATAGTTCCAGTAGTATCCAGCCTCTAACATACACTCTTCAAGGAAGCCAAGCCTGACAAGTCATCTTTAACCTAGCCAATAGAACAGCAACTAATCACACCACTATTCAAAACCACTGCGATGCTTGGGCAGGAATCCTGAGTCTGCTGCTCATAGCACTGTTTCTCTGGTATGGCTTCTGTGTGTGCCAGCATATGATGTGAATAACAACGCTGTACACAAAGCCACTGGCAGTGTCCAAGAAGGAAAGCCCTGTGTGGAGCCCTTTGGTCTCTTGAGTAACACACTCAAACTTCCAGCTATCCCAGAGGTAGAAAATAGAGATCCAGATGCAGAGCAGCCAAAGTCACAACAAAAACAGATTAGATGAGAAATACCAGTAAAATTTGGCTTCCTTGTTAACATTGCCTGGTCTCACTCAGTATTTAAGGGGTGCTACTTCTGAGTGTATTACATCTGTCCTAGAAGGAGCAGGGGGATGACTGCTACTCGCACTGTATCTGAGCTCTAATGAGTAATTTGGGATATGCTAAGCATCTGTCTTTGCTGATGAACTGTGTAGGCTGCCAGCTCTTAAAACTACATGTAAAAAAAGAGTAAAGCCCTAGATTTTTTTTTTTTTTTAAAGGACACTATGGCAGCTGATTATGCCTCTCCTAGACATATTTGTGTCCAAGCATTTAGTACCTGTACTCAGGTATCGGGAGAAACATTTCCTCTAGACACCTGCTGACTCAAGAGGCACAGGTGAAAGATATTTGCAGGCAGGGTGATCTATGCTACTTTTTTTTTAATTGAAATTTAGAACATGACTTAAATAAACCTTCTCCAGGGGCAGGGGTGTTATAAAGAGCATCTAAGCATTGCCTGGGGAGCACATTTCTGAGATAAAACTTGGATCTCTTCAACCTACAACATTAAGCGATTGACCTACATGGACCTGCAGGTTTATAATTAGTAATGGATGCATTATGTTAAGGATAACTAGTCTCAGGGATGATATATTTGAGATCCACTCAAATGTGGTATTTTTGGTTAGAGCTCTTAACTACAGAGACTCACTAGTAGAATGAGTTTTCCAAGAGAAAATACATTACTATCATGTTTACTGGTCAATTACTGCTAATGAAAACAAATAACTTGCTTGCTTAAAGTAATTATAAACCTTGTGTGAAGAAACAAAAATTAAGTTAAGCTAGCACAACTTATTTCTTCGCCATTTCCCCACTGGCAAAATAATTAAATTACATGTTGCAATTTTTAAGCATGTTTAGCCTAAATTATTGATTTTATTCTAGTATTATTTTTGAAGAGTCTACAAATTTTTAGGAGTTGCAAGAGCTTTCACAACTCTAGACCCTCATCACACCTGATTTAAAAGCAGATGAACATATGAAAAGTGTTTTATTTGAAACTTCATTTGTGAACAGTTTTACTTGGAATTTCCTTCATATCCCCACTCACTACAGAAGATTTTGCAGACTTTCTTTTATACAGGTATTTTCCAGTTTTGTTAGGAACAAAATGACAATGAGGAATGCAAACCTACCTCATCATGGTGAAGAACCATTTCCTTTTTCTCTGACCATGGCAGCCTTTCTAGAGGAACGTGAAAGAAAATATTTTTAACAGGAGGCTTCCTTTTTGCAAGTTATTATTTTCCGGATACCATTAAAAGAACTTGACAATAGACCTATATCTTCTGAAGTTCTATTCTTATCTGAGATTTCGGATTTCTTACTAAACTTTTCTCTTTGATGTCCACTTGGAACTTAAAATGCTTTTTATACTGTAATGATTCTCTTCAGAAGTTTCTGGGCCCTTAGGAAAGCACAAAGCTGTGGACATACTGGTTACTCTTGTCACATGAGCTCCCCACTCTCCTACAGGTTTGAGTTGATTTAGTACTAAAAGAATGATACAACTGCATACATTTAACCTCTCTCTTATTATCTTCCTCCTCCTCAAATGATTTAATTGCTGGGTCGTCTAAGTGATTAACTATAGCTATGTTCTTGTAATCAAACTTTAAATCACAGCCTGTGACCATTTGCACTTGGGTTGGATTTACTGCAGTTTGGATTTGTATTGTTGTATTTAGCTTTTACAAAATAACTGTGTTGTTTTATGTTTTCGACATAACAGAGTCACTGAGATGTCTTTTTTCATCATCTCTCAAGTATGTCAACTAATCAGAATTTCTATATTTCATGGTTACAGTATCTTAGCAACAAAACTTTATCTTAAACGGACCCTTGTTGTTTTGGAGACCCTGTGCTTAGAGAATTCTTTTTCTCAAACACACTTAATACTTTTCCTTGTTCTCATTTTGATTACCTATCAGGTTTATTTTCATCATCTTGCCTGAAATAAAGCATCAGGAATATGCTAATATTTAGACTCACACTACTCCTACTTCTGTTTGTTCCATTGCAAATTATCCATGAGTCTGTCACTTAGCAAACTCTTTAAAAAAAAAAAAACAACCAACCCCCCCCCCNNTAAAAAAAAAAAAAACCCCCCCCCCCCCCCCCCCCCCCCCCTCCAAACAAGCCCCAAAAATAGCTTTGGAGGGTCAACTGCGCTTTTCTGAGTGCTTCATGTGAAGCATTCACATGTCCCAGCTCTCTCATCCTTACAACTCCATGAATCTTATAACTGCCAGAATTGGAGTATTGGTTCCCTCTGAATGTGGGGTATTTTGTTCCTCCAGAATTTGCAAACTCTCACACTTCCAATGACCAAGCAACCAAGGGGGAGAGAAACACCCAAAGTAAAGCCTGTCAGTCACCTCATAAGGAAACAGCAGGAGCTGAAAGCTTTTTTGGGCACACTCCTGTAGACCACAGGACTCACAAAACCCCCTGTTAAACACACTCAGAGCCCTTGCCCAAGTTGCACATGAAGGACCAATGCAACCAAAACTCTCTTCTGGTCAAGTTAATGGACTGTCAGGGTGGCCCAGAAGGATAACTCAAACACTTAAGAATTCACAGAGGTGAAGAGACATGATATTATTATTTAGGGGAGTCTGGTTCTAGCAGACTTTAGTAAAAATGACATAAGTATATCTTGATACTGGCTCACAATTTTGCTTCAATTTTAATTATGTGCATGGAAACTTTACAGCATCCTGTCACAAAGACCCCTCTGGTCCCTTCACCTCCTTTTTTCTAGCTGGACAAAGAGAAAGGCAGACCCATCTTCTTTGCATCCAGAGAGAAAATCAGATGCTGAAGAGACAGGAGGCTTTGAAAATATCACAATTAGTGCAAAGGAGAAATGGTCAGAAACAAAAAAAAATATTAAAATTTCAAATTTTATAATGTTGACAGCTTTGTGAGGGATACCTACACTTCACAGTAGGTCAAAGCGGCCTGCTTCACTTGATCATTTGTAGCCCTGATTGCCAGGACTTCAGATCTTGTGAAGTTCAGTCAAAAGTAGAGAATAGCTTTGACCTGCCTCTCTCAAAATCCAAGGCATATAACACACACATATTACTTGATGGGTGGGGGGGAGGGGGGAGCAGGGGTGGGAGAGCATTAGCTTCACCCGGATGCTACACACACATAGGCTTATAGATGTTTCTTGAGCCCTATTTCTTCAGTACTTATGCAAAATAAAAAAATAATAAAAAAATGTTGTTTATGCAAAAGCTAGACAGATAAAGTGAAAGACTCATATGGTACCAGCAAAGTGGCTTAGGTAGTCATGACAACCATGTCAGTGCTTACAAAACTCCCCTTCTTCATAATCTTTTTTGCAGTTAAGATAACACAGATGCGAGCTGTAAAAAACAAATATCTGATCTACAGCAATAAAATGAGAAGTAAAATGTTCATAACATCCAAAAAAGTGGAAGCAGAGACATCTGAAAATTGTTTGGTATCATTAACAATAGTTTTGTGCAGTTTCTATAAGGGCTCCTCAGTGTGTCCAGGTTTAAGAGAAACCAATAGCCTTACCCCAGATTTAGGGGTAAGCCGGGAAGGAAGTAGGGAGAGGGTTACCTCTGCTTTTAAGGGAAGAAAATCAGACATTAAATACAGATAAGCTCATTATAAATGTACTCAGATTCTCATGCCCTTATTATTTCCTTCAGCACCTGATACTACAAGGGCTCTGCTGCTCCAGTCCCAACAGAAGAGACATCTTCTGCATAAAGTGTGGGTTTTCACAAACCATCCTTGCTTTAGCAAGAATAAAAATCCCTATTTTTCTTTTAGTCTTCTAGGCTCGTTATTTTAAACCTTTTTTTTTAACTTTAACTTTTCAATGTGGAAACTTAAAATCCCTCTCAGTGTTAACATTTACAGGTGGAAAGCAAAGCACACCAGAAATAAATACCCCTCTATCCCAGAGAGGGATTAATTGATTTCCTTACAGTAAAAAGGGAGTGACTGCCATCAATAAGACAAATCACCATCTTTCTAATCAAGTGATAAACTCAAGAAAATTGCAAAGCTTTATATACCCAAGTCTGCCATATGTTGTTTCAAAGGAAGAAAAAAGATTTGGCATCTGGACTCTTTAATAAGTGAATTTACTTTTGTGTACTATTATTATAGTTAAGAAGCATCATTTAGAGAGGGGAAAAAAGTAAGATTTTTATAATAAAATATATATGGTCATTTTATCTTCTTTCTCTCAGCTAAGAAGAATAATTCACTGACGTTCATAAGAATTCCCAAATTTTATATGGTATGGGACTTACCACACTCCACTACCAGTCTCAGGGAAAGAGCTCCATCTTCTGGGAAACAGCCATTGAGTGGTCAGGGAGGGACTGGCTCTTGATGGAGCATTGTGTCTCTTCTTCAGGATCATACAGCAAATACCAGGGCTTTATCAGAGATGTTTATCAGTGCAGGATAGTTCATCTCAGAAATCAATCTCTCATGAGCTGGTTTGCAGACGGCAGGATTGATAATGCAAAGAAGAGGGGCTGAGTAAAGGGACTTACCAGATAATCCACTTCAATAAAAGCATCTCAAAAAAAATATCAGCGGGCACAGCAGAGTATTTTACCCAGAAGCTCAGTTTTGAAGCAGGTGAGTAAACTAAGTCTATGATCAAGTTGGTCTAAATATAAACATCATCCTTAGGATGATTTTTGTCACAAGCAAGTTCCATAGTTCACATGATAGATATAATGAGGAATTACTGAAATGGCTCTAAGCCTCCAAAATTAGTAATACCAAATATAATAATGTTTACCTCGAAAATTAGTGATACCAACTATAAAAATATTTACCAAGTTCAACACAGCATAGCAAATATCTGGGAAGGCATCTTCTCCAACAGATAAAGACTGGAAGTTAGCTACTAGTTCTACAGATCGGAAAAAATTGTCTCATGATTTGGGGTACTGTATTGAACAACATATGTAAGCAGCAGTTTTGGATAAAAGCTTTGAATTTCTTTTCAACTCAAAAGCATCCACATAGTAAATTTAATTGTTCCCATTAATCAAAAATACCATGTTATACAAAGACTGTGCCTTCCTTCCATACACTAGTGATGCTAAGGAAATTTAAGTAGAAAATCGTGACTTAAAGTTGTGTTATTTCATCAAATGTCATTCAGCTTCATCCATGTAAAATAAGCAAATAAACAGCCAAGTCATCTTCCTAATAACAATTCTTGAGAAATTTCTATTAATTCTATACAATATAGTTACTTTTAGAGTTAAATATTCAGTCATTTTTACATAGCTTTCAACAGCACTGGGATAACTAGCTTCATCTTTACATTCCTGTCTACTTGCTCATTAGCTACAGAAAGATGATCTTAAAATACCTTCATGGGCAACTGATCTTATTAAATGTCTTCACCTTTTTTTCAGAAAATAATAGGCCTGAAACTAATACAACAAAAAGTAAGTTCCTCGGTGGATTGCGGCAAGCTGTGCATCGTGCTTCTGAACCAATCTGTGGGGAAGGAGACAAAATCAGGCAAAAAAATCAGGCAAAAAATGAGGACAAATAATCATTCCTAGAGGATGCTCATGACAAAAACCCATCTGTACCACAACCTAGTATCATTAAAGGTAGGAGTCCTCTACAGGCACCAATAAGAGTACTTTTACCATTACTTCTGTGGTTTTGTTTGGTTGCGGAGGAGGGTGAAGAGGAGAGGCAAGTTCTAGGGGTTTTTTGAGGTTTTTCTTTAATAATATGGACTTTAAGGATTTGATGTGTAGCTTTACTTCTAACACATTGATTTACCTCGTGGTGAAAAAAGCCCAAATTTCTTGTACAGGAATGAACCTATTTGAAGATGTTATCTATTTTCTGATTGCAGAATGCTTGTGAACAAAACATAATGTCACCAGGTCGAGTTAATTGCAGGTGATGTTTCATGGTTTTTCTTTTTCTGATATGTGAGTTGAAAGAATTGTGTTGATCTCTTAAATCACAGAGAATATTTTCTCTCAGTTGAAGCCAGAAGACAAATACTTCAAGAGCGACTATAAATCCTAGCTGCACTGAGACAGCCATAAAGAAAGGATCTGTGATAGGTGTTGTCTGGAGTCCCTACTCAAAGCAAGGAATGAACAATAGAGCAGCTTCAGTCCACAACAGAATTTCCAGTCTTCATGAACTGATTTCACCCTCTTTTTTTTTGTTCCTCTCCTTGTTTGCACCTACAGTTTATAATCAGAATCAGTATCACAGGTGTTTAATGTTTAAATATTTTCTATCCTAGCTCCTACATGAAACATTATTCTCACCTTTTTCTGAATTTGGTATAGTGCATCTAAGTTTTGTAGCAGCTGGGACAGCTTTTGACACCTGCAAATTTCAGACAGATTCTGCCTTTCTACCAGAGCTCTCCAACTTCTCTTTTACTACAGCAACCTCTCACTGTCCATGAAGTCTAATGGAGCCTAATTTATTAAATCACTATTTTTCCCTCCGCCATTTCTTTACTCAGGGGTTTCAAAAAGAGGGAGAGCAAAAGAGAGATCTACTTACGTGCCTTCACAGACCACCCTCCCTGTTTCTCTGCCTGATATTTGGTTATGGGAAGGTCAGTCTTAATGACTGTTTAGGAAGAATATGGAGCTGCTCTCTCCATCCAGAGCTGTAGCAAGGGCAAGGAGGAAAAGGGCATCAAATATCTGCCAGCCTCCTTGGAAATTGAAGTCCTGTGTGCAAGGCTGATGGCTTGTCATTGTTGAGATGCATGCAAAGTCACGAGAAATTGTCCTGGAATGGAGAGGAAAGACAAAGGAGAAAGCTAAGGAAAGGAGACACCAGGACAGTACACGCTGCCAGTACCAAAGAAACTCACTTCAGCACTGCCTGAAACACTGCCTCCTTCTGTGAGGTGAAGGGAGCCTGTTTCTCCTGAGATAACACCAAGATACATCTGTCTTTGCTCCAGAAACAGTTGCCTGGTACTGAAACAGATGTGTTTCATCCAGTGTCCTCCCTGCCCATCATCACAGCCTTACCCGGGAGGCAAAACATCATCCTTGTTTGCCATCTGTTACAAAATCAAGTGATGGGTCATGCAAAAAGCTTTGGTTTTCTTTAAGCTTTCTTCACAAAGTCAGGGAGAGGTTGGAATTGCTTAGCTTGCCATCCAAAAATAACTTTTTGCTGAGGTTTAATCTATGAACTTGAAAAGATTTGCTGATCCAGACTATAAAATACAATTTTAGCTCCTTATCTGTGGTGCAATCAGTTTTTTGTAACACAGACCAACAGGGAAACCCCACTCCAACACAATGTACAGAAAAAGCAAAACCCACTAACAAGTATTTATCCATAGTAATGCTGAAGTGTTTCAGCTGTTTCTACAAGTTTTATTTGCATGAGGAAGCAACAGTTTGCTTTCCCTATGTTTGTTATTCATGTGGGCAAAGAAGATAAAGAAGAAAAAATATCCCTGTCATTACTAGAGGAGTACATTGCTGTGTTATAAACTGAGCTGCGATGTTTTCCTGCACCTTTTTACAACAACTTCTTGGACCACACAACTCCTGAGATATCACATTTAATTTAACAGCCTGAGTAATGGCTGGGATGGTGTCACATAAATAGTAAACAGATATAGAGCTTTTAAAATGACAAATCACCCTATTCCTAGGGATTTGGGGCAGAATTATTTTCCTCTCTCAACGGCAAAAAATCTCTTAACTTTTTTTCCCTATCAGTTCGTGTAAGTTGTTCTTGGTTAAGTATATTACCATTGAGGACAGTGTTACCTACAGCCATCATACACACATAGTCACATTAAAAACAGTGTGTACCAGGCCTATTTTGAGTTTACTCTTTTCTAGGGATGTCCCAAGGGAAATACCACCAGTCCTGTGCCTGCGGGGGCCACATCCGTTCTCTGCCATGAGAATTGCTCTGGGACCTCTCAGCAAGCTTTGCTGCCTATTTTCTAGATGGTGTAAATTACTTGGAGCTTACCAAAGTACTTGGTAGCCGTAGGCTTGATGTCACCAGGGAGTAAGCGCCCTTATGTTCAGCACCAAACACGTCAGGAGAAAATATTTGAGGAGAGCCGAGCCGTTGCCCTGCTGAGAACTGCCATACATTTTTTCCCTGTAAGCTCCTGCATCTCCTGTACTCAGCAGATGTTAGAATCAGGTGATCAACTATGAAAAATAAAAATTCAAATGTTTACACTGTAATTGCAAGCTCTTTACGATTACATATAATTGTAAAATAAGAAATAAATGGCAAAATGAAAAAGGTATTACAATATCTTGCTGTTGTGTCAGACACCCGCCAAATGCTGGGACATTGCCACAGGAAGCACAAGGTGTGCTGTAATACCTCAGCAAAAATACCACATTGGGAAAAAACAAAGGCAGCACTGCATTGGCTTTAAGGTGTAGCTGACATATGGTATATTTTGCCTTGTCTGCGGGTAATTTTATTGCCTGTTTTTGCCTAGTTGTTCTTTTTTCAACGTGACTTCAGAAGAATGATAATTAATGTTAAAGTAACCATGGGCTCCTTTTCAACTTTCCCAGACTGCCACAGGAGGCCCTTACTGAAGCACATCCATTAGAGTCAAATGTAACTCGGCACAATTTTCTGCCTCCCTTTCCCAGTCTCCCTTTCCCATCCTCAGAGGTAGGAATATTTAACAAAATGAAAGGGCCCATGTCACACATAGGTTATTATTTCTTTTATACCATCACACCTCTGCATTTCACATCCCACAGTGACGGGCTAAAGGCACTCACACTTCCCAGAGTTTCCTATTTACAGAGACAACAGAAATATACTGAAAGGGGAAACTGAGGCACAAAGAGGCGATTTGACCTGCCCAAAATGTAGCAATCAAACAAAACAAAGTACGGATTATAAACCTTCTGGCCCCAGTGCCCTTCTGACTTGCCTTCTCTGAATCTCTAAGCATCTAAAGAGGGTGCAATAAATTGTTTTTCACTTTAGAAAACACTTCAAACCTCTACTAGTGTAAGATACATATCCCATGGCATTCCTCCCATCAAGATTTCCCTCACCAAAATCTGAAATGTGCTAATACTAGGATTTGGAATAGGAGTCCAAAGGCCCAAATACTCTGGGTCATATCCCAAGTGTTAGGAAATATCAGAGAATTCATACTTATGACACGTTCCAAAACATGGCTATTTTATTGTCAACTCTGCAAAATCTAAGATCACCAAACGTGCAAGAATGTAACAGAACAATTTATCTTTTTTTAAAGACTCTTAGAAATTAGCTCTCCAAGACACTGCCCGCTAAATCCATCCCGATCTTTAGATCTTCTACTGCTGGACAAGAGATCCTTAGTGGGAATTAAAGCACAGAAGCAAACGTGCATCACAAGCTGCAACTCCCACATCAAGAGGAATGCTCCCATCTTTGCAGGAGTTTGAGACAGTGATGCTTCCTACCCAAGGATTGAGGGGGGAAAGAGACACTGAGCAGGGGCTGCTTCTGAAAGAGAACACTCAGTGAACAAGGCACTATACCAAATGACACTGTCACCCAGGGCAGAGTGCCTGCAGTTTCTGTGTCCAAAAAAATCTCAGTAACTGGGGAAGACAATATGTCAGCCACATCTGACTAAAACAGGGAAGATCCTGTTATTATTATAGTTACTACCTATACCAAACTACTACTATAGTTTACTACCACGTGGGTAGTAAATTTTGAGGAATTTGCATGGAAATATCCTCATGCTTTCCTCCCAATTCCTGCAATCTAGTAATCCATTTATGTACATTCTGTAAAAATATTTCTCCTGATCTGTAAGTACTTCTCACCTGGGACTTTACACAATGAATGTTAAAACAGAGATGATGATCATATTGAAGTTCCTGAAAATTCCCCAAGTGCCACCCTGCAAAAGCTAATGTTAACCCTCCCTTCCTGCTCACATAAAGACATACCCGCTGGTTTAATAATTCAGTGGTGCAATTTAAAGTCAGAGGCATGTGTAAGGTACTACATTTCCAGATAGACCTATGACTGGAATCATCCACTGCTCAGCACCCAGAACAGGATCAGGTGCTGATGCCAACTTGTGTACCGCTCTTTCTGCAACACCAGTGACTCTACTCTGAAGGGTTTGCTTTTAGGGACAGATGCTGTGCTTTTAGATTTAGCATTATAGATTGAATCATGCACCTCCAAGATTGGTAAAAATGTTGTTATTGACTCTGAGCGTTACAGGGTCAGACCTTATGTTCAGTATTATGTTACATACATATGGATGTAATACTGTAACCACAGAAATCAACAGTAAGCTTTTCCCTTTCTCCTCCAGCCCCTTTCCCCATAAAAAAATATTGATGACTATAGAACAATAGCTTTAGAATTCAAAATACAGGATCTTCTTTGTTGTCAGATAGAGAATGACAACACATAAACAAGAGAAGGTATCACTTAAATTTATCAGAAGGCTATTTATAATCATTTGGGGTTGTTAGTAGGTTGGCGTGACTGATTCATTTAGGCTGCACTGCAGACATGCTTCCATACTTAGTAAAATTATCTCATTTTGATAAAATTTCAACAAACCCTGGCCCAAAAAACTATATGCTTTTCCACAGCAATTTTGAAATCCTGAAACACCTGGAGGTAAGTGGAAAAACAGTTAGCTATCAGCAGATGGAATAGCACCATCTTTCTTGCCATTTCTTTGAGATAAACCATTGATGTATAATAATAAAAAGTGCACGTTATTAGAAAGAGTGAAAGAAAAGACTTTACTGAATAACTGGTTTGGGGTTATTGAAGTTCTTTGGGCTACTCAGGCTCCATGATTTTAAATACTCAACAATTTCTGCAGTTAAGAAAGTAGGTATTGTGTTTCTGGGGCAAACGTTCTCAGTGGCTATAAGTGATGCACCAGAGGGAAAAATTAATCATGCACAGTTGAATGCATTTCTTTAAAGGAAAAGGATGGCCATTGTACAACCCACGCACAGCCCAGCTCTGCGGCTCCTTTTGTGTTCTCTAATGAAATGAAGAGCAGACATGCCACCAGCTTTCTGAGGATGGTGAGGAGATAACAATGTTCTCTGCCTTGGAGCATGTCTCAGGAAAATTTACCTGGGCACAGTCCCCTATATGTTATCCTCAGCATTTTCTCCCTGCCTTTCCCATTGTTGAATCTGCAGAATATGTAAGTAAAGCTTGGGGAAAGTTTGCTGCCAAGTTCCAGGTATTTATTTGCGAATATATTTGGGGCACTTCCCATAAAATGTTGCTGTGGAGACTAATCAATAACAGATACCAAACCCTTCTTAAAGGATCAGAAAGCCACTGACACAATACTATATGGGAAAAGAAAGGAAAAAATTAAAAACGTTGCAGTTTGGTTACATCCCTCTGCTCAATGTTTCTACCTGCTTTCTTAACCAAACTGAAGAGAAGCAGAAACCACATTTTAAAATAAGATGCTATAAATAAAGCACTTTAAAATATGGGTTGTTTCAGTACCATTGTGTTTACGTGGAAAGTAATAGCTTGTTAAAAGTATCTTCCTTACCTTCACTGTGGAGGTATGTAAACAAACTGCAGAGTGGCATGCTCTGAAGACTTCTGTAACTGGCAATATTGCTATCCTGTTCAACGTATTAAGGGAAAAGAGACTTTCTCCCACTTTTTACAGGGAATACAATTTGAGGGCCACTTATATTCCTCTGTAACCTTTATCTGTATATGCATTATCTCCAGGGAAGAATAAAGCAAAATGTTTGTGTCAAACAGCTTGGCATCAAAAGGCCAATGAGTCATATACTATAAACTATACAGAATCCCAGGAGCTTTGTGGAATTGGAGCGGTAGCAGCATGCAAACAATAAAACATAAAAGCACCCAGAATGTGCTTTTCCTGCTCAATCAGTTCATTTCTATTATTAAATGGCCACATTGCAGCTCTCGTCTCCTTTTTGCTTTCACTTCTTACAAGCATTTTGACAGTGGAGCTTTATTGTCAGGCATGCAAGGCCATTAAGTGAATATTGGCACAGATTTAGAAAAATTGCATTTTGCATCGTTGTAACACGTACTGGCACCGGCCACGAAAATTTTGAAGATTTATATTTATGTGATTTGTGTAGGAAACCTTATCAAGTAACCTCTGTACTCAGGGAAACTGAGCTGGAATGTTGAAATTCTTGACTGAACGACTTCTGAGTGACGTGCCTGTTCTAGATGATTCTTGGTCTGGTTTTGGTGAATAATTCCAAACAACAAAACATTATAGCTGTGATTAGCCACTTGCAAACAATTTACAGTAGTGAAGGGTAGATCTGAAAAGTCAGTTTTCCCCTATGCTTACTTATTTACCAAGTTCTGCCTAACAATAAGTTACATTTGCACAGTCTGTAGAGTCAACTGAAGAGTCAACTAGGCTTTTAATACCACTCTTGATAGTGTTTTGGGTAAAAATGAGGAGGCCCAATACCATTGCTTTGACTTGTCACAAGAGGACAATAAAAACAGGAAGCTGGGAACGGGATATGTTTCTTGGGTTACTATTCATGCTTACCAAGTATGATTTCGATAAAGCATTTCCATCTGGAGAACCCTGTGTACTATGAGGTCACTGCTGCAGATTGTAGAATTTTGCTGTAATAAACTACGGGTGTTCACAATACATAGAGCAAGTTCTGGCAGCAGCTATACCAGCAATTCAAAAGTCACTCTGCATTTATAAAGATGTAAAAGGAACCATAACCAATGCTAGATACAGTCTAGATGACCCTACAAGTCTTATAGCTGATATTTCAGAGAAATGCTAACCACAAGGGATCTTCTCTGGACTAGAATACAGTTTGACTTCTTTATGTGGGTATATAGCCTACAAGAGCATCATAGACAAATCCGTCTCAACAATGAAGAGTTACGCACAGGGTTAAGTGCCATTTCTAAATTCTTTTTTTTAAAAAAAAGTATGATCCTATTCTGATGTTCTGTGCATCTTTCATAATCATTTATCTTCTAAGAATAAAGGGCACTAGAAACATGTAAAAGCTAAAAATATCAGTATACCAAGTTTCCCCAGTCATTCTGAAAAGTCTTTTTCTTTTGAAACTGCTTGATTAACAAAAAGGTTTGATAAATATAACAACCAGAAACTTTGTATTAAAGCAGAGAAGTAAATGAATGTGGATCACAGTGGAAGCAGATAGTTAAGACTTGTTTCAACTTTTCAAAACCAATATTTTTGTTTCAATTTTTAAAAAAGACACTTTTCAAAATATTATTTTTGCACATCCTACCTCCCACCTGTCCTTTCTGTCTTTTAACAAAGTGCTGAGGTTAGTTACTTATGCCACAAGCACACATAAACTTGAGAAACATGAGGAAATACCTGCGATCAATAATACAGACCCTGCGAGCACATATCCAGAAGCTCAGCAACAAAAGACTGGCTGTACCTGAACGAAAGAGGAAAAGTGCCACATATACTTTTAATAAGTAG
Source organism: Scolopax mira (assembly GCA_004320125.1). NCBI lineage: Eukaryota > Metazoa > Chordata > Aves > Charadriiformes > Scolopacidae > Scolopax > Scolopax mira. Next base: position 95,792 of record BJBW01002374.1, read on the forward strand.
TAAAACATTCTCACCAGCATGAAAGTAATGTTACTTAATGCCATGATTTAGGTTGTCTTATGAAAAAAAAAAGCCATCCAACATTCTCACATTAGTGACCTAAAAGCCATGACATGTCAAATATGAGCTCCAAATGACTTTTCAACTGAAAATTCAAAGGTAAATGCTAATTTGTCTTTAATAGTATATAATCATGATTTATTTAAGTCAATTTGCAAACCAAACCTAAAAGATGCATAATTAACAAGATGTCTCTTCTACTTTTATCTGGAAGAAAATATTTTTAGCTCTCCTATGCATCACCTTTCCTATACCATATCAGACATGCATTCAATAACACCACCTCAAAGGTCCTCTGCTCTTATCCTACCTCCTGAGCAACCTGAACTATAAAGTTGATTCATGTTTTCTCCCAGCCAACAATTCTAGTCTCAAACACATACCACTACCATATATTTAACCACAGACCCCACATCTGTATCGATAGGCCCACATCTAATACCTTTTTGGATAATGAGGAAAGCTGCTTTGGGTGTCCTTCTAGTAATTTCCCCAAAAGATAACTAAGACAAAGACAAGCCTTCTACATATGAGATGCAAAAGAAAGCTCTTTGCTCATAACCCAGCCAGGCACTGTTTGCTCAGCATTAGCAGCAGTAAGCAAAGACATTTCTTTGAAATGGACCATTACTGGAGGACACTGGAACGAAATTTATTTCGCACCAATCATTGAGTCAACACCAGAGAGACAAGCTGCCATCGCTCATCTAGAAAAGATTAAAAGATGAGAATGGTTGTTGGACAAGTGATGCTGGCTGTGCCAGCATGTGCTTCCTCTAACGCTCGCTCCTTTGGGAAATGCACTCTGACTTTTGCAAGCAGCAATGCCCCAACAGCAAGTCCATCCGCTGAGGAAGAAACATGAATCCACTGAAAAGTTCAGGCTGGACAGGACTCAGCAGTCACCTGATCCTACACCCTCCTCCTGAAAAATATCCCCCACCTTTATAGGCAAGGCCTCTGTTTGAAAAAGAGATGATGCCTAAGAATAAGATTTAGCAGTTCTGCAATCTCTCAGTGTGGGTGTAAATCCAGATTAATTTAATTGACTTCAGTGAAATCTTTGCAAAACATCACAGAAGTAAAAAGCCTAAGGATGGATGGGATAGTAATATGCTGTAATGCTAGATGGAAAAAAAATCCAGCAATATGAGTGGGTTTGGTTTTTTTTTTTAAATTCTGATATGGAAAAGTACTTCAAAGAATGAACTCTTTATAAAAGCTTCAAGGACTTGATTATGTCTCATGAAAATTAGTGCAACTAAGGATATACCTTATAATAGGCATGCTTTAAAGCACAAGAGAAAAGTTTTCCCTGGTGTTGGCTTTAGTCCCTCTTACAATTACCTACAATTTTCCAGCTGTTGTCATTTTATCTCCCTCTTTTCGAGGGCTTGCCTTACACATCTGCAGAAGCACTTCTTGGTAACAGTACACTGGACGTTTATTTTTCCAGAAGATTTCTTATGTCTAAAAACTTGCATTATTTTTTTTCCTCTGTGGAAAGCTAGAAAGACCTTCAAATCTCCCACATACACTCACAGAAGTGACTTGTTAATCCCCTCCTTGCACACTGGTGTCTGCCCAATGTGTATGACTGGTCAGCACAGGTGCTGGTGGACTGGAGAGGGTCAGCCAGTCACACCAGGTGGCATGTGAAGAGCAGATGATGAAGGCAGAAAGCTTTGAATATTGTGCAACTGTGAACACCACATGATTGTACATGCCAAGTCCCCCATGAAGTTACCACAAGGCTTTTGGAAAGGGGAATGACTGTTACATTTGTGGGGGAAGATGAAAAAAAAAGGAAATCCTAGGAAATAAAGTGACATTTGGTTAATGATATGAAGATTTGCATCCCGCCTCTCGTGAGCTGAATATGTTTGAGCCTAATACTCTCACCACAATGATATTACACAGATGGTCAAGTCACCAATTACAGTCCAATTAAGCTTGACTTATCCTAGTAGAAATTGAAAATCACCCATATCCCACAGTTAACTCCCAAGATGTCCCAAGGGCAGAATGCCTCTAGCAACTCCAGCATTTCCTGAATGCTTCATGGTACAGTTTTAAGTGGATTTCAGAAGCATAAATTGCTGACCTCCTACACATAGGTGTGGTGAACAGTTATGCAGACTGTTCACAGGCTGATCAGAAGAAAAAAAAAAAAAAAAATTAATTGTATGTTATTCACCTGGACTGTAAAAGAGACACATAAAACTCATGAGGAGGCTGAAGCACACGAAAACAAGCTCTCTGCTATACATAGATCTGTAATTGAGGGAGATACCTTTACATCTTTGATGGGAAAACACAATTCCCCACAGACACACGAATTTGATTTCAACAACAGCATTTTGTTGTCTTGGCTCAGTTATGCAACCTCTTCTTTCTGCAAGCAGAACTGTCAGCTTTGTGCAGATGTCATTTTCCTCTAATCCTTAACAATGTTGTAAGTACAGTTCGAGACTAATAATTAAAATGTATTTTTTACATTTTAATTTTACGTTATAATGTATGTTCTCTTCACAAAATCAACATTACAGTCACTCTCCCTGTTCTCATTCCTGTGAAGTCCATTAAAGTCAGCAAGTTTCCCTATGTTACATCTTCTTTGGGATAAACAAGAGATAATGATAAGACATGGGAAGTGCATTTATCAGATTAAAACAGAAATATATATATACTTGCCAAAAATTTGTCACTACTACCGCCATTCTAAGCCCAGATGCTGCAGAGTGTCTATCTAGAATCCAAATAATAATTCCTCCAGTTTAAGCCCATTTAAAGTGCTGCAGTTCCATCAGATATGAATTAAATCAAAATAGGTCAATTGAACTATTGAGCAACCAAAACACTGAGCATGTTCTTCTCCCATCTAAAACCCCAATGATCCTCTACACTCCCAGTTACTTTTCAAAACCTCTTTGAAAGGGCAGTACCTTAAAGAGAAGTATGCTCTAGGCCTGCTGTGGATGATCACATCTGTGCAGTATCCCTGCCATTTCTGCAGCTTGGTGTAGTTTTAGCTTGCTGACTGGTTGAAAAAGTGGCATCTTTCTCTCAAGCCTTCTCTACCGTTTTCCTGACTCTGTCAAAAGGAATATATATATATCAAGAGTATCAATAGGAAAAGTCCCAGTTATTTCCTGCCCTTCCAGCCCAGGAAAAAACCAAACAACCACAACGCCCAAACCCACAAATGAACAACAAAAATAAAAAACAACAAAAAACTCGAAGCACATTACCCCTTGTCCTATCATCTGTTACCTGGGAGAAGAGACCCACCTTTCTACAGCCTCCCTTCAGGTAGTCGTAGAGAGCGATTAGGTTCCCCCTCAGTCTCCTCTTCCCCAGACTGAACACCCCCAGCTCCCTCAGCCTCTCTGAGGCTTGTGCTCCAGATCCCTCACCAGCTTCGTTGCCCTTTTCTGGACCTGCTCCAGCATCTTTGCACTTCATGGAGATTGCTCACATGCAAAGCAGCAGATTTTGGAACTTACTTCACATAAGAGATGAAACAGTGGTTTCTTAAAATACAGGGCCAAATCCTGCTTTCATATATGGTGCTGTCTCCTTTGTGCTGTGAGGAGTTTCTAGACTTGGATCACTGCAGATAATGGTCTGATTTAATAGACAGAGCAGCCCTTCAAAACTTTCCACTAAGAATTTTAACACTGAACATTTTTGAAAGGTGCCCATTCTTGCTGCACTTTGGATGCAGGATGAAGTGAAAGCAGCCAAAACATTAGCAACTGTCGCAACTCCTCTGCCAAATCTGTGGATTTCTCATGCAATTAATTTTCATGAACTCATGACAGCTTAGGGCACCATCTAAAAAAACACCCTGCTAAACAATAAAGTATTAGGGCCCCAAAGCTTTCTAACGTTCACTTACCACCATTCAGGTGTCCAAGTCTGGCTGCACTCAAGCTGTGAGCCTAGCACAGGGAAGACATGCAGGACAGTTCTGGGCTCCACCTTGCAGGGGGCTGGGAAATAAAACAACTAAGCAACCAAAAAAAAAAGCCAACCCAGGGCTGTTAACCTCACTGGAACCTGGGAGGCAAACATTGCTTAAGCAAGAACATTTCACTGTTTCCTGAAGGGCTCTTGAAATATTTTCCTCCAAAGCCTCCTTTATCACCAGTTGCAGCTTCATTTCCTGCTTGCTGTCCTGAACAGACATTTTTTGGTGTAATTCAATAGTAAAAGACTAAAACCAAGCAGGTAAATCAAAGGCACATGACATTCATTATCGTAATCTTTCCCTCATACTCTCACATATAATAGATAACCTTTGCAAAGTTTGAATGAAAAATTCCACTCTGCAGTTTGTTTCCTTTTTTCTTTTTTTTTTTTTTTTTTTTTTTAAATAGCTGTTACATCTCTCAGAAAAAAACCTTTTAAATATCAGAGTATTCCCATGGTTTCAGCAGAGTAGCTTTATATGCAACAAGTTTATATGCAACTTGTTTTTTGGGCTTCAGATCAGCACACTGGACGCATGCAGGAACTGCAGAATGGTGTCAGAAGCGGAACAAGATGTCAGACTCATGAACTGGACACAGCAACTTAGAGATACAAGACTGTACATTTTTCAAATAGATCTGTGATCAAAGAGGTTTTGCAGCACGGCTTTTAATCCCATCGAATCTGCATAAAGGTGAGAGCTGGTACCTCTGAAAGCTGCTTGTTACATTTTGGCAACCTAGCATGGCCTTTAGTACTTTTGAGAGACAGCATACCATATTTTAAAAAGGCTTTCATTTCTGGAAAATTAGTTTAAACGTTTTTTTAACCGATACTTTTCAGGCTCTGAAGGCCTGGTGTCAAGTCTGGTGTAACAGAGATGTATTCCTATACAGAGTGATCTTTACCAGGTCTGTTTCCTTCCAGAAGTGCAGTGGTTTCTAGCATACAGGGGGGAAAAAGACAAGTCTTCAATGCTGAACTAATTTACAACCAAACTCCTTTATGAAGACCAGTTTTTGCAACATCCCTATGTAATGTCATTTGTGTTAAATCCTCTCATCTGGAATTTCCCATACATGTCTCTGTCTTGACTGAAAATATTTAAATCAAATTTGATATTTGGGCAAATCATTTGTGAAACAACCCTTGGAACCACATTTACAACTTTAATACCATTAAAAAAGCTCACTGCAACAGAACTAGTTTTAGCCTCTCTGAGTGTACTTCATAGGATGGAGATTAATTTCTTTATCTTATAACTGAGATTAACCACCTTTGGACAGCTGGGCCACTTGCTATGGAAAACTATTTTCAGTTCAAGCAATGCTTGTCAACTATTGTTTCTACTGTGAGGGGCTGGAACATGAGGGTCAACACCATTCACAGACAGAGCTCAGGTTCTCCACTTCTTCTAACTCCACAAATTAAGTTCCCACCAATGCATAAGTTAATGTCCTTGGAAATAATTGCATGAATATAGAGCTAATGAGGGGTTACATAGAAATGTAAACATATGGTTGAACTACATGAATTAGGGGCCCTACTAAATAGGGTTTCCAGAACTCTTTCTCTCTATGTCAGTTGTACAGTCTGTTATGGCAGCAGTTCGGGAACCTGGTCTCTCTGCAAGGGTAAAATTAACTATGCATTCCACCTTTGTATTAATTGGACCAGTTGGAAAATTGTTATGTATCTTCAGAGTCACAGAGCTGACCCTTTTATAGATCATGATTGTAAAGAGCTTAGAGAATGCACATCACAATTGATTTTATTATTATTATATTAGTCCTTAGACTGGATTTATAAGACATATCAACCTTCTCATTCATAAACTGAAGATGTACGAGCAAAAATCTTATAGCCTAGCTAGTTGGTTTGCTTGAGCAAAGGTGGTTCTCAGGAAGAAAATGCCATGAGAAATTCAGGGGATGTCTGGAAAAACAAGGACATCTCATACAGAATTTTGGTGTTAGAGATAGTACTGTCAGCATATAGAAAGTGGTCTCTGGGTGACAGATACTGGCAGGCAGGTGTGTGCAGCTTTGTTTAAAGATTTTAATTAGTGTCTGCAATGCATCTAATTGCCACTATTAATTTAAAGGATATTTGATTCTGGTATTAATTCAATGGCCTTGAACGATTTTCAGAAGTATTTGTCTGGATATGTATGCAATGTGAAAATACTACAAAGCAAACTTAACCTACTGTCTTCAGAAAGGCACATGGGTCTATGTGAACATCCAGCCCCGTTTGGATGCAATTCAGTAGCAAAAGGTACCGTTTGGGAATTTCAGATTACATACAGGTGGCACTGACTTGTGCAGTTTTGTGTTCAGGCAGAAGCTAGAGAAAATGATCCAAAGGTTTTATAAAAACTTTAGGGAAAGTTCCATCAATATAATCAATTTTAATCTTAAATTACTCAAAGATTCATAAACTGATCTCCTAAAAGTTAATCTAATATTTGCATTGCTGTATGGAGAGTAATTACCAGGACACATTTAAAGTTAATTGGTCATCTGTACCATGCCCTGCTGCATGTTAATTATACCACCTATGTTGAATATGGTTTAAAAAAAAAATTATAAAGGATTCATTTCTTCTGTTAATGCAATGTAACTTCCTCTGCCAGGAAACAAGCAGTTGTTACAGAATATCAAGGGCACCATTTATGTGCTTGAGCATGATGGAAGTGGGAATGCACAAGTTTGCTCTATTAATGAAGGTAATTTCTGCTTTAAGACTACTGTTAGCACAAAGATACTAATTAATCATTACAGTGAAATGTGTTATGCACACCTATTGAAAACAGAGTTTTCAGATGTCAGGAAATAGCTTTGTCCATAAAAAAATTGATCAAAAAAATCTGGATGAAAAAAATTGCTCTAAAATAACTGTTTTCCCAACCCCAGCTGAGGACCTGGCTCCTATTTTTGGTAATTCTTGCTAAAAAATGCTATAGCTTAGACTTAATGTGTACTCATGGATGCAAAGAGGACTTTATCACCCAGAAAGACTCACTGCAATTAACATACTGAGTGCTCATTGAGAACCTGGTCTAAAGTCATCCAAAATTAATAACTACTTATGATAATGGCAGGTATTAAATTATCTTACTTGTTGATCCAGATGTGTGTCATTTGTAGCTAGCTAAGTAATAACTCTTTGCAACACCACCATCTATGAGGACCTTCTTTCGCAGAGTGACTTTGGGTATCAGACACAACCAATTGTATTCAGAGCTGTGATTGTAATTTTAATTGTGCTGTGGAGAAGCATGGCTGGAGTCCATCTCCGATGGGCATATCGATCCTCCTGAGCTCCGAGCTTGTACCAACAACCTCAGGGACAGAGTTTTTTAATTCTGCCATTGTCCAGGAGTCAGATACTGCTGAACTCCTGGGGTGGAGTGGGGACAAGAAATGGAGAGGTGAATAACAGAACAAGTTACCAAGGAGAAAAAGACAATGATATTACATCATACCTAGCCTCTGAGAGACTTTGGGGATGAGGCCAGGAGGAGGTGTTAGGAGGTATCTGTAGTATTTCCCTATGCTCCTCCAGAAAAGAACAAATTTTAACTGCTTAAGGTTTTCAACAAATATTTTTTTCCCTTAAAATATCTGAATATCAGTAGATAGCATTTTGGAAAAGAAAGGGTTTGCTGATGTTAGTTTCGGGGCTTTTGGGGGTGGGGAGGTTTTTTGTTGTTTGTTTTTTTTTTTTTCTTCTTTTTCCCCTGACCCACAAAATGGAAACCTCCTATTCCCCCTTCCTCTTGTCTTTTTTTCCCCTTTAAGTAGAACCAGACTTTCTATTTCAAAAAAGTACCTGTGATGGAAATAAAGTTCACCAAAAAATATGTGTATCTTTGAGACATAGTCTCAGCTACTCTAAATAAGAAAAACCTACACAAATCAAAGTTATGTCTCTTTATACTAACCTAGGAGGCAATTTTATTTTCTCTTCTGTATTATTAAATCAGATAGCCCAAAAGGATTTTGCTCAAGTTCGAAGTTCTTGTTATCCCTTTTGCACTCTGTTGGCTGTACTGCACATCTGGAAATTAAATTTGAAGTTATCTCCTGCAGCATCTATGCTGCGCATAAGACAAAATAGGAGTATATTGATTACTATTACTTTATCTAAAGTTAATTTATGTAAACAGAACCTCAGCTGATGGATAACACAGTAAGTACAAGTTCAGCTCCCCACTTTTCTTAGCAGAATTATTTCTTCCAGTAAAAAGTTATTTGTGTCACATGCAAGAAGAATGAAGGTCTCAGACATATCACAATCTGTACGTTCCTTAAATAGCTTAAAAATACCAGGATTTATTTCTGCATATACTCTGCTCACTCCCATATCCTTCTGACAAGAAATAAAGTCTGGAGATTATTTATTTTAAAAGAAAAATAAAACGTGGGCTTTATTAAAAACAATGACATATAGTTCTGATACATACCATTGTAAACATGTCTGGTGTCTTCTCAGCAGCACCTGAGTTTGCATATTTTCCTTCAGGGCTTGTCTGATTTTTAGAAGTAACTAAGAAATTCTGGATTTTAATCTGCAGGCTGTGTTTTGGGGTGAATTCTGTCTCAGAGTGAATTCCATGGGGAACTCAGGTAAAAAGCTGGCAGAAAAGGGGCAAAGAAAGCCTCTGAAAGCCTCTGAAAGCCTGAGAAAAAGCCTCCAAGCTTGCGAGACAAATTTCAAAGTATTACTTTATTAAGTGCAGTTATAGAATTCAGGGTTATCACTAAAGTTTTAAAATCATGCTTATTGAATTTATTTATGTAGGTGAATGAAGTCTAATACCAAATATCAACCAGAGTTCTGAAGTCTGAGGAAACATTTTGGATTTATTTTGAGCAAACCAACGCAGCCCCCCAAAAAACTCCATAACAAAACCACTAAAACCAACCAATAAATACAAAAAAAACCAAACCCAAATACAGTCACACAAAAACACTTCACTCCACACAACCAAAGAAAAACAACAACAAAAAACAAACAGAAAACCGGTCCCACAACCCATCCAAAACACCCCAGCAATTCTCCCCTCATTACACACCTTAGGCAGTCCTATCTAGAATAGTTCATTTTATACCTCTCAGGATGTTTCAGCAAATAGCTGGTCCTAAAGAATCTACTCAAGGCAATAAATAACTGCATGCCAAAGTAATTGACTTCACTACTAGAGAAACTGCTGGGACCTTTACTGTGTTCAAAGTTTAGTTGATTTGCAATTTGCAGGGTGGAAGCCAAAGTGTTATTTTTCCTAAATCAGTTTGAAAGCTGGCTTTTTATATATGGTTAATGCAGTCCAGGAGCTTGGGGTTTTTGCTCCACACACCCTCTTTGTAATGAAAATAAGTATAAAACAATAACAAAAAATGTTTTTCAAAATAAAATATACAGATCTAATTTCATATTTATCTGCTTTATCTATTTTTGTTATGCTGAATTATTAAAAGAATGCCCTTTTCTGAGCTGCTCTCAACATGCTTTTATTAGCAGTATTTGTCAACTGCCAATTTTCTTTATGCAAACCCAAGCTTATGAATGACAAAGGAAAAAAGAATGGGGTAAAACTCAGCTGCACAGGATGCGAGCTCAGGCTCAGGAAATAGCAAAGTTTCCTGATGTAAGTTTGCCAATTGGAAAACTAGTTGAAGAACAACCACGGTGATTTCAGGCTGACTTTGAGCTGCCGTGCAGTGATAAAAATGAAAAAAGTGAATCTATGAGACTTCTTTTCAGCATGCAAGATGCTATACAAGGGTCCAATCACCTAATTTGAAACAATGAGGAAAAGCTACCAAAGCTGTACAAGTCAAACTATAACAGGATTGACAAGGAGTACCAGGGTAATTGGAGAATAGAAGGAAATTGGGAACTGAGAGACTTTGGCTTCGTTAACCAAAATAAAAAGTTAATGGGATTGCTGCTGTAAGTGTGACTGAAGTAAGCCCCAAGGAGGGAAAACAGCTCCATAAGCTAAAACATGAGAGCTACAAAACTTTCCAATGCTCCTATCCACCATTAGAGCAATCAGATTGTGAAATGGCCTCCCAGGGGGGAGAAAGGGTGCTATATAGCAAGAAGAAGAGAAAAAGAAAATAAATAAAAAAACCCCAAACCACAACCTCCTTCCATTTTCCACTTTTACAAGCACATGTAAGTGGGATGTTACCTACAGCAGCTGGAAATCGAGTGTGCTGATCCACCAAGTCCCTCGAACACAGTATGTTACTAACAGCTCCCAGCCCATTCCCAGGAAGCACAACAGAAACCCACAAAGTTCAGGGTGAGAGCATCCGACACTTGGCTCTATACCTTCAAAGTGCCTTCAATTACATTAATCAGAGGCTAGCATTTTTCATTTTTCCCCATGACCAGGCATATATTTACAGAATATTTAAATCTCCCCAGTTTCAATATTTCAGGATGACAAAGGCTGAGCTTGCATCAGGAAACTATTGCAGAGCTGATTAATGCTCTGACGAACAACTCAGAAGTCAGTGTCCTCCTACCTCCTGTATATTACAGCTCTTCAAAAAACACATTCTATATGCGCCATCACAGTCCACAAGGGTTCACTACGAGGCTCTTTTTTTGGTAAGATGAATATAAAAGTAAGGAGTCAAGATCAATGAAATGAATTCACGGTTTCTCAATTACCTAAAAGAGCAGATGTGCTCGTGAAGTAGTAGCTAAGTCAGTAAAATAAAGATGAAGAAAACGCACCATGAAGCTTGCAAGTGGTGAGACTGTATGGACACTTTCACACAGCAGTTGCTCATGAAGCAGATCTCGAGATGAGTGTTGTGCAAGACATGTAGTGTTTGTAGCTGGTGTTAAGCACATGCTCACAAGAAACTTCTTGCAGGACATGACAACTTTTTAACTGAGATTTTAGACTAGAAATGCCATGAAAATGCTAGTAAGCGAGGGTAAAGATGATGTAATACATATGTTTTACAAAGGCATTTGCAGTTGCTTCTTTGTGCTCACCTCAGCAGTCATTATCTTCAACATTCCCTTGTCTATCTTTTAAAGAGGTGTGAGCATTATTTCCCATAAAGCCACCATTCTTAAGGTCACTTCAGGTACTACCCTCCCAGGACAAATTGACTAATATCCAATTTGGCTGTCCTTTGCTTTGGCCTCAGGTGTCAGCTCACACATATTAAATATGCATCTTTGTACTTGTCTTCTGAAGCAGCAGAGTAGATTCTTCCCATGAACAAGTCTCTTTAATCAATTTTCCCCTGTTATGAATACGCAGGTAGAGGGTGAGGCCCTATTAGACTGGCAAATGTGCTTTCAGGCACACAAGGCTTTTTCTGTTTTATAAAGCAATAGCAAGCCTCAAGTAAAATGTATGTTAGAGGCAGTTACTCCTAGCTAACTATCTCAATAAATTATAGAACTGCTACTAAAAAAAAATAAAAAATAAGATGCCAAATGAGATGACAGCAATGCCAGTTACAAACGACCGATAGTAATCACTGGCCTGTCACAAGTTTGCTTTCTGACATAATTGTCCTCTCTAGGACTGGTTAAGAGCAAACTAAACCATAGAGCACTTTATCTTCCTTCTTTTCTCCAGAAGGCCCTCATCTCATGCCCAGCTAATTGAAAGGAGGAGTAGTGATCCATTAGTACAAGAAATTACCATTACTAATTACCATAATAATTACTAATAATTTTGCTAACTCTAGCAACTATGTTTCTCAGCCCTTTATCATGTAAATTGCTTGCTCACAATCCCACCAGATTATGAGAAAACCAATGAAATGAGTACTGTTGTGAATTATCTAGGTGTCTAAATCACTCCTTGAGGGAGCATCTAATTATTCATTACATCTATCATGTATTTGTAATGTTCTGCAATCACTTTCCCCTCCCCTATGTGTTGGGCTCCCCCCAAATGCCAATCCACTCTCCACTCCAATGTAAATCCATCCAGCTCACACCAGTGCTGTTGAGAACACTCCCACCAGACTGGTTCATGCCTGCAGGGAGCACTGCTCAGTTTCAGCTGTAACTGGTTGGGAAGGTGCCGTATTCCCTGGTTGCTCATAGCTGACATTTTTTTAATCTCAGTGAAGTCCCAGGAATATATTTCATGCCTAATGTCAAAACGAGCACATTTGTTTTACCAGTTGAATGACTACAATCCACAGGGACGCCATTACTGGAGACAATTACAAGACTGCAGTAGTTTCAGAATAATATTAGGGAGACCTGATAGCAGCCTTCCAGTACCTGAGGGGGCCTACAGGAAGGCTGGAGACAGTCTGTTTACAAAGGTCTGAAGTGACAGGACGAGGGACAATGGGTTTAAACTGAAGAAAAGCAGATTTAGATTGGATATTAGGGATAAGTTCTTTCCAATGAGGGTGGTGGAGCACTGGAACAGGTTGCCCAGGGAGGTGTTTGAGGCCCCTTCCCTGGAGACATTCAAGGTGAGGCTCAACGAGGCCCTGGGCAACCTGGTCTAGTTGGGGGTCTCCCTGCTGACTGCGGGGGGGTTGGAGTAGATAACTTTTGAAGGTCCCTTCCAGCCCAGATAATTCTATGATTCTAAGACTCTAAGAGAAAAAAAGCTTAATATAAATTAGTATTAACAGGCTCTAGGGTCTTTTTTCTTCCTCTTTGTCTTTGCAAAAAAATGTTTGTCAAAACATCAAGCAAAGGATACTGAATGACATTTCCTCAGATTGGTGCCAAAAGTGTTTCTGTAGTATGACACCATGAAGATTTACTCAGTAAGCAACAAATAAAGTTTCCTTTCTTAGTAGTTATTCCAGAGCATGTAATCTAATTGCCATAGATTAAGATACAATATAGAATCCCTCTCTAAAGAATTGATTTCCAGCATTAGCAGCCAGATCTTATCCTGTTACTGGGCAAATCACAGTAATTTTCATCATCCCATCTATAGAGAGCAATTATAACTGGCAAGAACCCCTCTTGTTATATTCTAGAGGAATAAACCACTGGAAAGCAACAGTCTAATGTGGCTCTTGGGACTCAATCCATATGCAATTATAAGGAGGTCTGAAAGCAGTCACTGGTGACACTGTAGGAGTCTCACTGCTGAATCCTTGCTCAGATTATCACAAGTACTATGTAACAAGCCCATATCATCTAGACTTGTGCACAAAACTAAACTAGAAAGGGATGCAAACAAGATGAGAATTGTGGGGAAAGAAAAAAACCACCATGAATTATGGATTAAAAAAACTTGCTGGGTTGAGAACTGGCTGGAGAGCAGGCCCAGAGAGCAGTGAACAGAGTTAAATCCAGCTGTTGGCCAGTCACAAATGGTGTCCTCCAGGGCTTGGTATTGGGGATGGTTCTCTTTAACATCTTCATCAATGATCTGGACAAGGGGATCAAGCACCCTCAGCAAATTTGCAGACGACACTAAGTTGGGTGGGAGCGTCGACCTGCTGGAGGGTAGAGAGGCTTTGCAGAGGGATCTGGACAGGCTGGATGGATGGGCTGAGACCAACAGAATGAGGTCCAATAAGGCCAAGTGCCTGGCCCTGCACTTGGGTCACAACAACCCCAGGGAGCGCTACAGGCTTGGGGAAGAGTGGCTGGAGCTGCCTGGCAGAAAAAGACCTGGGGGTCGTGGTTGACAGCAGTCTGAATATGAGCCAGCATTGCACCCAGGTGGCCAAGACAGCCAATAGCACCCTGGCCTGTATCAGGAACAGCATGGCGAGTAGGACCCAAGAGGTGATCATCCTCCTCTATGCAGCACTGGTGAGGCCCCACCTCGAGTACTGTGTCCAGTTTTGGGCCCCTTACCACACAAAGACATTGAGGTGCTGGAGTGAGTCCAGAGAAGGGTGGTGAGAAGTCTGGAGAGTAAGTCTTATGAGGTGAGGCTGAGAGACTTGGGGTTATTCAGCCTGGAGAAGAGGAGGCTGAGGAGAGACCTTACTGCGCTCTATAACTACCTGAAGGGTAGAGAGGCAGAGGCAGGTCTCTTCTCCCAAGTCACAGGCAGTAAGACAAGAGGAAATGGCACCAGGGGAGGTTCAGATTAGATATTGGGAAAATTTTTTTTACACTGAAAGGATTATTAAGCATTGGAATGAGCTGCCCAGGGAAGCAGTTGAGGCACCATCCCTGGAGGTATTCAAAAGACCGGTTGACATAGAGTTTAGTGACATTTAGTAATATTTTTTTTTTTTAAAATCAGAGTTAGGTTAGTGGTTGGACTCGATCTTAAAGGTACCATCCAATCTAGACAATTCTATGATTTTATCATTCTATATCAAAGAAGCCTTTAGTGTATTTGATGTCTTTACTAAAAAAGCAATATAGAATAATGAATACAGAATATAATACTTTATTTTCTTGTATCTGAAGTTAAATGTTATCTGGTTAATGCTTATTTGAATAAGAAATTACTTGATAAATAGTCAGTTACTTTGGCAACAGAGGAATGAACTAGAGAATGGGATGAAGGAGTGGACACCAGGCCAACAATTCAACTCCCATTTCCCTTTTTATCAACTTGAGCAGTCTCTACCTGAACTTGAGGTTAATCTTGAAGAGCAGCAGAAAAAAAAAAAACCCAAAATTATAATGAGTCTAGTTTTTGTCCAGATTTTAAAAAATATTGTCTCCTCCTAGGAATCATAAATTGCCTAAAACGAAGGCATAAAACTAACAAGACCCTGTACTCAGGGCCAGATTCAAGAGGGACAGCAGTCTTGGATTTGCGAACTCAAGTTTGAAATTGTCTGTATGTTGGCAAGCTCACTGCAGGAGAGTGTGCATTGATAGGCACCTGGTAAGCAGTTAATCCTTTGCACATTGGCTTAGATGCAAAGTGCATGAGGAAAATTTGAGAGAAAAAGATAAAACAAAAGAAAAAAAAAAAAAGAACTTTTATACATTTCTTCTAGAAATTCAGGGAGAATTGAGGACTGGATTGTGAGATCTGTGTTGGGCAGTTGAATCCTACTCGTTTCTCATGTATTTGTCCATGTAATCCCATCTATGATATTCTTAACTACATTGCTGTGAATCAAGTGGAACTGCTTGACTGACTCAGGCAAGCAGGGCTTGGCTGTAGGCACTGCTATGGATTAGCTGAGATTCAAGAAGTGGGGGGGAATGCTGAAGATTAATGCAGGGAATTAACACAGCTGCTTTCGAAAAAGAGCAAAAGGGGAAGAAATAGAGATAGTGATGCAACAATAAAACCTTTAGGAAAAATTTACTGCTTTTTTTTTCCCCTATGAATACCATATCAGGCTACAGGATCTATTATTTTTACCACAATTATTCCACAATATTTGTCCTGTAAAGGGAACCTGTTTGATCTGTCAATAGTTTGCTTACAGACTGGCATCGGAGCTAAAGCTGTACTGTGTAGCTGTGAGCCTTCAAAAGCAGGTTACCCAATACTGCTTCTACCTCTGGTTGGGATGACTGAAGAATATCTGAACATCTGCAGTAAAGTTTGTTTCCATGGATACTTCTACCTCTAACACTTCTGTGAACCTGTGTTCCAGTTATAGTCCCTCTTGTATTTGGCAGAAGCTGAACATTTTTATAAAAATAAATCAATAGCAGGAGATACTAGTGGAAGTGTTTTGCAACGTTCAATCCTGAGTAATGTAAGTTCAAAGTGAAGTAACTGTGGCAATAACCCAAATTGCTTTATTTGGAAAAAAATACAAGTGGGGAAAAAAAATGCTTGATGAGGCAGAGGGGGGAAAAGGGAGAAGGAGAAAGACATTCTTAGTTTGACTAAAATTTAAGCAGCTGCTTATAACAATGAAATTTTCATGCATGTGTTTTGGGAAGATGTTCCCTGACCAAAGCATTAGTGTGTTATAGAATAACATTTGGAAATTTTTAATTAAAAGGGGAAAAAAAGGGTATAGACTTTAAGTGGTAAGAATAGTTACAAAAATGTTTCTTGTCATGCTGACTGATACAATTTAATATCTTTAATAATTAACTGGAGAATAAATAAAACTGTATGTTGATGAAACAGATATGATAGCAAGCAATAAAGCACAGAAAAAATGATCAGAAATCATATAGTTGTTCTCAGACAATAAAATATGCATTAACTGGAGACAAGACGATAGACAAGAATTAGTGCCTGGAGAACAAGTTGCTTGACAGACCTATTGCTAAAATACTGACCAATATACAGATAACTGCCCTGAGGAAGGTTACATTTATACCTTCCACAGACCCTGGAAACATGGTGAAGAGGAACCATAGAAGTAATTCTGCACTATGCAACAGAGCTTGTCAGACTCTCCCCGAGGTCACTACATGGTTGCTAGCAAAGCAACAGACCTAATATTCAAGCATTTACTGATTTTGAGAGTCAGATTATGTCACATTTAATAGCAAACAGAACACAGAGAAAGATACCCACCTCCAAAGTTTTGCCAGTTTGGTAGTCTCCCCAGTTGATGAGCTTCCCAGTGCACAGTATAGCAGGAAAACATGCAGCAATTCAGCTCAAGGAAATTCCAGGGCAGTAAGAAAGTCGGCCAGTGACTGTGAAGAGAGTGACAGACATGAATCATTATTTTGGGCCACTGTAAAAAATAGGAGAATACTTTTGCCAGAAATAAACACTCAAGGGACCCTTCCATCTGTGCACACATCACCGTTGTTATTCAGCCTCTGCAGACTCCCAAGATATCTCCATCCTACATATCCTTTTCTCTGTGTGTTAAACTGAGCACTGCAGTTTTGGTCACCTTTATGTATGTTGGAGATTCACAAGGGAGTTATGTAATTAGATCACAGGGTGTTGGGGTTGCGTCGCAGGGGTTGGAAGGGACCTTCAGAGATCATCTAGTCCAACAGCCCTGCCAAAGCAGGTTCACCTAGAGCAGGCTGGGCAGGAATGGGTTTTGAATATCTCCAGAGAAGATGGCTCCAGAAGACAGCAGCAATTTATTCTTTCACAATAGAGGAAGGAAAAGAGGAATTTTAATTACTCTCCAGGAAAGGTGATGCCAAAAAGGGAGATTTGAAAACTTTGTTAACAGCTGGCAAGCAGCTGGCTCTCAGCATCGCTTGCCTGGTCCTGGCCACAATCCTCAGGAGCAGCCACATGGTCAGATCCTGGTATTTACTCTTTTGTGTATATTAAAGTTCAGAAACAGACTGTTTGAAGACACACAAAGCATGTAAACTTGTATTGATTTATACTGAGCACAATCTGTCAGTTC
Source organism: Scolopax mira (assembly GCA_004320125.1). Lineage (NCBI taxonomy): Eukaryota > Metazoa > Chordata > Aves > Charadriiformes > Scolopacidae > Scolopax > Scolopax mira. The sequence goes on from BJBW01002374.1 coordinate 113,074, forward strand.
ATAGCAACGCATTCTTGTGTGCCTATAGGCTTTTCTCCACCCCCCCCCCCCCCCCCCCCCGGCCCCCATGTGTGTGACAAATAACATACACATGATCAGAAGTGGTCAGAAGTTTTTTTCAGGTTTGTTTTTTGTGGTTGTTTTTGTCAAGAAAGGCTACTTTCCTGAAATGGCAACCTTTTCCAGGAAAAGGAATGAGGAAAAAATCCAGCCTTGTTTTAAAAAGAGCTCCAAAATAAAAATATTTTTTTCTGATATCTGAAGTTCATTTTGTTTATAAATACTCAATTAAAAATGATGTTAAAGACACAAAATGAAAGCCATAAATGGCTGATCCTGTCTGCAATTTTTGTTTTTCTCCTGTTTATGCCAGCTATTTGTTGGAATTCAGGATAGAAGAAAGTGTGGGGTCACAAGAGGGAAAAAAAAACCCCAAAACAACACACACACACACACACACACACAAAAGAACCTACCACAACCACAAACTCTCACTGGACAGGAAGACTGACTCCTACTCCAGTCCATTAACCGCAGAGCTATTTTATTCTGCGTATGCGGATTTAAAGTCGGCAGGTGAACATCAGCGTGGGTACAGCTCCACAGAGACTTTCCCATGTTGAGTGTGGAGGAGTACATGGTTTTACCCTTGTGGACAATGTGGCACTGAAACCGAGTTGCAAGTGTCATGGAAATCAAGTTTTTACCCCCAGTCATCCGCCCCGCTGTGACTGTTAACAAATAAGACCATACAGTATTCGAGAAGTGAATTTCCAGAGAAGCTCACAAGAAATTGGCCTTGGGGACCCGCAAGAAAAGCCAATTATCACTTATTTTTAGATGTATTAAACTACATTTAAGGAAACACTGATGCTACCATCTCCAAAAATGGTCTTCGAAAACAGTTATAACTGAACAGCTGAAATAAGTGGGAAAGAAATGTTTCCTGATAATGAAGTCTTACTGCAAACCTCACAAAACACTGGCATATTGAGAACTTATGACCTAACAGCAAAAGAGGCAGAGGAGAAAGTGCCTTCAGTAGTTCAAAACAGACAGGTACAGGGAGAGATCTTCCTTGTTATTTTGCAGGGTTTTCAGTAATAATTTGAATCCTATCCTACCTCCTAATTAATCTTAGTTTTCAAATATCTTACTGAAGGCTGTATGTAGCTCTGAATTGCACACTTACACTTTTTCAAGTTGCTATATTAATAGGACTAGATCCTTTAGGTTGGTTTTTTCCTTTGTTGTTCCCATCTTGTTTAATTGCCTTGAATTTATTTATTTTGTTTTATTATGTCGGTCTTCTCACAATTGTTTCCAAGACAAGAAAACCTACTGATTTTGTGCTTTATCAGAGAATTTAGTGAGATGAAACATATCAGCTGGGAGCATATCGAACAAAATTGCCAGTGAGATGATGGATATCTACTGAAGAGATAAAAAGCAGATGGCTTTTGTTTCTATTCCAAGTGTTACAGCAGATAAAACTCAAATTACAATATTCTATAATGCTACAGTTATTCTTATCTCCTTTTGGATTATTAGCCTATAAAATCAGATTTTTTAAATTGAGTTCATCTTGTAATCGGACAAAGAAATACAGTGACATCAATCTAAAATTTAGCCAGGAAATAAAAAAAAAAAAAAAAGAGACTGGGTAGCTGGGTAATACACCTGCCCTTGGCTGCACTGACAATTTGTTACAGATTTACAGTCACAGGACCCACATGTGCAAACTGTAAAAAATTCCTCCAATAGTCCCTAAAACACAACGCTCATATTGTGTCTTTGAAAATAAGTATATTGTATTATTTGGATTTAAAGGAATCAAAAATAGAAGCTAGCCATTCCCTTCCACCCCCCCTTTTTTTTTTTTTTCAGCAACAACCACCACCACCACCAAAATCTGTCACAGAATCCTTCGCCAAGAGCCGACCTCTCACTTCTTAAATTCCATCTCTAAATAGGAGGACTATTTTCTTAACAATTAATTTCTTAATATTTTCTTAACAATTTCTTGCATGAAAGGCAGTTTCCCAAGTTTTCAAATAATAAGATAATTTTAAAGTACTTTGAACAACAAACGATGACATATCATGAAAAATTACTGAAGTGCCTATTTGTATATAAAGGTCAGTGCTTCTGACGTTAGAGACTAAAACTCACTGTTGTACCCAAACAGATCAAGAAATTAACGGAGATTTCAAGGGAAAGGAATGTATTTGCTCATGTCCTGTTATAGCAGCAAGAAGCTATAATATTTGCATTCCATCTTTCTTTCAGCAACTACTGAATTATTATAGTGGTCCACCAATAGCTCCTGAAGATTTATATGTTTCAGATATGGAAGGAATGTGGTGGTGTTGTCCAGAAAGCTAACAGTATGAATAAACTTCAGAGAAATCTTTGGAGCAGACTAAGATTACAACTTTTGTATCTTCAAAGACAAATAGGAAAACTGAGCAGCCCATGCCATTTTTCTAAATAAAATGGTAAACAGCTTATTCCTGACGCCATATGAGTTCTCTCTCTACAGCATGGGCTCTGGTAGACACAATTTAGATTGGGACACAGCCACACTTAGATAACTCCCCTTCTATATATATATTTCCATCCAGTGCACCTCTTGGCATGTGTCTGCACATCAGTGCTCTTGGTATGGGAGCTCTATGCTGTCCCTGTTTATTATAGAGGGAGAAAAAAAGTGGTGAAGAAAAATGAGTCTGGCAAGTTTTCAGTTGCTTTACGATTCAAAGTTTTGGTTTTTTTCCTGCAGCACAATATTATTGATCTGATCTCTTTGCCCATCGAGCAGAGAGCATTTGGGCCAGATTGCACATGTGTTCTGTGTTCTAATCGGTCTTTGTTCTAATTTTTTTGATTATTTGGAGTTCCTGTGCTCTAAATCCGACAGGTTCAAATTCAACTTGGCATACATCAATTACTTTTTGTATCACTGCAAAGAAAACTGCTGGCAGCCAAGCAGGTATCACTTGTTTATAAAATGCCTCCAGAACTCTGAAGTAAGAGTGGCTGAAGGGTGCTTCTACATTACTACAAGTAGTAAGGGATATCTTCCCACAGTTACAAGTTAGGGAAAGGTGGAAATCATTTGTGTGCTGCCTTGCCCAGTCACCCCCTTTGCACCCCAAGTTTTGCAACTCCACCTAAATTAACCTAACCCTGCAAGCTTTCAAGATAAAACTTTTGATACGGTTTGACTTAAGAGTCAAACTGAGCAAATTGCCTTAAAAATAAATTTGGCCAGACCTCTCAACTGCATCAGCAATACTGGCAGCCTACAACAACAGCTGAGAGAAGAGCTTCCCTAACACCAACGAGACCAGGCAATAGCCCAGCACTTACTGTCTTGTGCAAAGGCAGAGTATTTTCATTTCCAGCCTCAGCACCTGGCACCAAAGGAGGACAAGATTTTTTTTTTCTTCACACTGTACAAAATTGGTTTTGCTTGTGAAAAAAACCTGGGTTTGCTAGCTGCAAGGTTTAAATTTCTGTAATATTTTGAACCCACCTATGATGGACACTATTTCTTAGTATCACCTATAAAAGCTACAAGTAGAAGTTGTGTCTTTATATATGCAAATACAAAATTCTTGAAGAAGTCTGAGCTGATTGGCTTTTTTGTCCCCCTCTTTATATGATCACACTTTTATTGTAAGATGAAAGCAACTGCAAAGCAATTACATTTACAATATACATATTCTTTGATGAATACTTTCAAAAAAGAAACTGGGATTTCTATTCCTAAACTTTTAAATAATCATTTTATCAGAAGCACCCAAATCATTACAAATGTATAAGCATCACTGAAACTATTAATGCACCCTGTGTCCCTGTACATTTGTTTGTTCTACAGGAGTTCTGTGTTTAAACAGGTGTGCACAGAGAAGCTGTGTGTTATGCACTGAGCAGTGACAAGGTTGAAAACTCTGGGGTTTGATACAATGCTAGTAATGAGATTGGAAAGCTTATATGACTAATTCATCTATTTTGCCACTTGATACATGAAGTACTTTTCATGTTAGAAATCCATGCATCTTAACTACATTGCAATTACACCATACACTATAATAATTCTCAGCTACATGTCAAACTCTTTTAGCTGTTTGAGAGTGGGTAGTTCTCATACCTTTTCCACACTTAACTAAGAAGTAATTGCAGTTACACCACCTTTATCACAAAAGGGTTTTTTTTTTGAATAACCAATTAAAGTATTACCGCACTGCCTAGACTAGTCATCTTATTGACAGATTTCTGACACACTCTTTAGTCCTCATCTACAGCATAGGTAGTACTAAAACATGAAACATCTAGGAATGCTTACAAAGTAACACAAATAAAGCAATAAACACTTGTATATGAATGGAGGTGATGCAGAACAGAGACTGCTCTTTCTAATAACTCCAGATGCAACATACAGTTATGATAGTTTCTCACATATAAAATGAGCTAATTAACAAGATCATTTCCTGTATGCTCTATACAATCTACACTATGGTTCTTGGATTTTTCTCTTAATAAAGTTCCTCACAAATGAGATAAAGAACTGCTTTAGTTTATTCATGCTGATTGTAAAAAAAAGAATGTAAGCTGAAATTAACCTGACTATGATTAGTTAATATCAGTCAGAAGTCACCTAGAGTTATTTAGCATTTAGGGTCCTAATGGCTCCCCAAGTCCTTGGCATTAACCACTCATACATGCTTAGCTTGCATGGCTGTTCCACTGATTTATTATTTGTCCAAAGCTGCATTTATTCTGTACATAAATGTATCTCCATCTTTATTGATATAGGAAACATTCAATATCTGGCTAATTTTAATCCCACTCAGAAGAGTAATAATAAAAAGATCTAGACCAATCAAGAATAACAATAATTAATATATCTATAGCCAAATAATGGATCTATTTCATCACTACAATAGCACGACAGGGTGATTTCAGGATAGAAGTGAGGAAGAGGCCGGCTTTTGAAGAGCAACAGCTACAGCACTGAAGTACAAATAAAGCAGGAAACCTATTTACTGAATTCTGCTCAGGGAACTCGACTGCCCTTACACAAAATACTGTGTTTCACATCACAGCAGAAATACACTTGCTCTGGTGTATGAAAGTGAACTGCAGGAGAAAGATCAATCTAGTGGCATCATTCAACAAAAGATCCTTAGACATCCTTAGAGTTAAAGTCTTTCTTCCCCATAGGAAGAGGCACTCAGTGAAGCACCAGACATTTCCCTTCTGTGCTGGACCCTTGTCTGCCCACAGGTACCTTATCTAATCTCCTACAGCCCTAAGGCATATTCTAACTAGAAAGACACTGTAGGCTTGTAAGTCATAATTTATGAACAGTGTTTCTCTTAGACATGTTGAGATTAATTCCATCCTCTAGTTCCAGTTACACCACATTTCTAGGCAAGAGACAGAACAAAAATATCCCTTGAAACTGTAAAACACCTGCTGCTAGTGTCTTACACACAGACTGACCTCTCGTTCTGTTGAGATTGTGTAATCTCCATAACTACCATGTTTTTCAAAAAGGTTTAAGCCTTCAGAAAAAGTCACCCCTAATTTAAGCGCAGTGTCAGAACTGGTTCCTCTTTGGGAAAATTCAGCAAATACAGCTATCTTTCTTGAATTACCTTCAGAGAAAGCAGAACATGACCCTTCAATAGAAGGCTTGCGATTGCAGTATCTAGATAATGTTACCTCACTTCTTCATAAGTGGTGAAAGATCAATGAGCTTGACTAAATTTATTTACTTCAACCTCAGTACTTGTCAATAGCAAACAAATTATTCTAACTGGAACTCTATTCAGTGAGGTATAGGAACAGTCAATAACTTCTCAGTAAATGCTAGTTCAAAAATGAAGCTTCTTAGTCATCTAAATCACCATCTCAAACTATGCATATTTTGTATGCAATACAAATGTCCCTTTTGGGTGGGTTTTCCAGAGTTGCTAGCATCAACATTGCTTTACCTCTACTCCTGTCATTTCAGTTTCAACACAGTAAGCACATTTAGGACAAAGCTAGCTGTTATGAGTCCCGAACCCAGGACTCCTTCCCTCCTGGCAAGTCCCTTGTCAATGAAGTATAGAGTTATTTTTCTGTATTCTTAGTCCAGCTCTCTCATTTGTACTCTCTTCTCTTGTGCTCCTTGCAGCATGCTGGCAAGAGATGATTTACTGTAGTGCCTGTGAGACACGCTTCTAGAGATGCAAAAAAAGAGCTTCAAGTCTCCCACTTTTTCAGTGTATCCTTCAGGTCATTATAAAGCAGACAATGGCATTGTCTGCTTTAAGAGAGAGTAATCCAATTGCACATAACCAGAAAGACAAATGAAGTGTTAAGAAGCAATTGCTCTAGACTGTAATTCTCCAACACATAAGTCAAGCTGTAGATAAGCACTTTTACCTGGGAGAGAGGTAAGACTTCATAATTCTTTTTCTAGTGTACTTTCTTTTGGTTAATGAAAAAATGGTGGTATTTGCATCATCCTTAAGCATCCATCAGCTTAGGACATGCCTCATGCCTCTGGATTTCAAACACCTTTATGAGTCTTACTGCCATCAAATCCAACTTTTACAAGTCAGAAAACACAGGTGTCCAACTTGGTATTGTGACTAAGGTACCACGGGCTGAGTCAGTGGCACTGGTTGATACAGAAAGAAGTGGACTGCAAATATCCCAAGATCCTGCTTTGTTCTTGGGTAACACCAAGAACACCATCCTCTTACTTGGCCTGCAGCTGGAGGCTCTGTTGTCACCAGCTCATGGGCTATGTCTATACCAGAAGCATAATTCAGGCTCTGCTGTTTCCATTGGTTGTTCTGAGTAGCGTTTGGGAAAAGTAAAAGGCAAAGGGGCAGGAAAAATTCAAAAGATTGTCTTGTCCTTCAGCAAACTAGCACAGACTTATCAAAATCAATGAAAAAAAGCTCATTTACAGCACTAATGTCCCTTACCTACTGTTTGCTGAAAGAATATTCATAACCTTCTAAGACATCATAAACTACAAGAATTCTCTTCCCTCCCAATAGATCAGAGTGTAGATAAATCTCTCCATAGAAACACCAATTTACAACATAAAGCACACTTCTTCCAGTGTGATACATTTAGGCTGATGTTTGGCAAGGGACACTACTGCATGCAATGGATGATATACTGCCTGTGCTGAAGGAACCAGAGCTCGATTATATTGACTTCTGTGAAGTAATGATTTTGTCCAAGGTATTTAAGGTTAGTCACGTGTAGAAGTGCCTTGCTGAACCAAAGCATCAGAGATGAAAATCATCCATCATTTATGTGTCTCAAGCTTTCAGATCAACTAATCTCTCTCTGCAGCTCATGCCCTGCAAATAAACCTACATGCTAGCTACCTTGTGCATTTTTCTTCTTGTGAAATTGGCAGCACAAGCAATGGGTTTGTCACCATTTAATACTAAAATGAGGAAGATCTATTTCCTGAGATGTCCACTGAGTTTAACATTTTAGCAAATGCCAAGGAATTGCTTTAAAATAATGTGGTGTAAACCTGAAGTCTAGTAAACCAAAAAAGTCCACAATCATTAATTTATGATTTTTGATAAATTAGACAGTTTGGGGGTTTTCTTGGTTTTTTGTTGGTTTTTTGTTTGTTGTTAAATCCTGCCCTTCTAGTTGACAGGGTGCAAAACCAGGGGGAAAAAACCTGCCCTTCTAGTTGACAGAGTGCAAAACCAGGGGGAAGGTGAGAAGAAAGAGCATATCCTTGTATTTCAGCATTAGAAGAGGATGAAAGGACAGCGGTGGCATGGGGCTACCAGACAAATCAGAGCAAGTTCTGCCTGTCTCTGCCTTGCAATTGTGGAACATGGAAGAAGAGGGGCAAATCACTACCAAGCTGCAAAGAATCTGAATACTTCTGTTTTCAGCCTGCCCTAGAACAAGAATGGAAATTATTACTTCAACATTAGCCAGATTCAAATGACACTAAATGTCACTGTCTGATGTTAGTTTTTTATATTAATTGGGCATATTTCTGTCAATTAAAAATCAGATGTTGACCATGTAAATGAATTAAATAATTAGCTAGCTAATGCAAAGACCATCTTGACACTATTAACCCTGATTCAATTAGATACTGTTTTGTATCACAAAATTTAGATCTGCATGCCTCCCTTTAAATTAGGACTTTCTTATAGTTTATATTTAGAAGTGTTTATCATAAATTTCTCATGTGTTTTCCAAATATAAACTCTGCTATGATTTATCTAATAAACCCCTCCTTTTCCTGGGGTTTCTCATCCCTACAGAGGCAATAAGCAAGTATCTCCTGAACTGACTACAGCTCTACAGCTATATCAATCACAGCTGCAAATTTGTCACCTCACTGGGATCAGGGACTTAGGACAGACTAGTTTGCAAAGACAAAAAATTTAGCAAGAAGTTAAGGAGAAGGGAAGGGACCTCCCAAGAATAAAGTCATCTTGTCAGATGCAAGTGAAATAATACCATATTCCGACAGTGGCTTTCTTTTTACTTGGAAGCTGAAACAGCTTCATTGCCTAGGCAGAAGGGGCCGCATCCTATTAAAAGTTGTCCTGAACATCCTGAAGATACGTCTGTAATTGATAGCGTTCAAGCCTTGTTTATTGCAAACAAGCCACAGTAGATACTGGACCTAGCAACTGCTATGTGATTGCTGGGTCTGTGCTAAGGTCTCTGCTGATGTTAGTCTCTCTTCTAAATAATTAAAGGTGAAGAATGGGTCACTGATATAGTTCTTGTGTTGGCAATTACTTCTTTTAAAAATGGAAGATTTGAAAGTGTAGTCCTTGAAAACAGGCCTGTGTTATTACTTGAGAGAAGATGACACTGGATGGAGTCTGAAGCACTGTGAAGTACTCATTCTTGCTACAATATCCTGAAAAAGATGCTACTTAAGGATTTTGAATGTTACTTGGGAGCTGAAAGATGGTTGAAATTGAACTTTTGTTTAGGGCAGCACAGATGTGACCACATAAATTAGTACAAGATGCAAAATAAGTATTTTGAAGTTGAACAGATGCCTCTAAGGGCTGTTTTTGCTTGGGTTTATCCTGTCATGGAAAACCTGAATACTGTGCATTAAAGAGCTACTATATTTAGGCAGAACCTTGCCTAGATATCTCTGCCAGTTACTAGTGCTGTCAGGTATGATAAAGTGTTGTATCAGATCTGTCTACGTTTGACATTCTCCTCATTTAAGACTTCTGGGTTTAAATGCCAAACATGGACTTTCTGCCTCAAGCTCAACCAGTTAGAAATAGGCAAGCTGTCGCCAATGGAAGCGCTCAGTGTCTATAAACTGCTTCCAACCCCTGCCCTATCTTCCCTCCCAAAATAAACTCCATTTTTTTCTCTTACTTCTCTTATACCTATCTTTGGGAAAGAACGTTAAGTTTAGCACGGAGGATTAGTGGATTTCCAGAATGCTATCCCCTTGAAAAACCCATCCAAATTTTGGCTTTGATTTTGATTTATTTTGTAAACATAAGAGCAAATTATTAGCTTCATTAGCCTGATCTTACTCTTAACTAATGCCAACATAAAGACTTCCATTCATTGCTATGGGAGCAGACTCTCAAGTTTCATCGATAACATCATCTCACATCCAGAAAAGTCTTTCATTTGAAATAATTTACTGTAAAAAGATCATGGCCACAGTTATCTTATACTGAAGACTAGAAAAATCTTCCTCCTTTTGTTTCAATGCATTTTAACAAGCCGATTGCCCTGTTAGTTTAGTAAGACACAAGGACCAGAAGTTTTAAGAGAACCTTAAGATCAGCAATGTCTTTAACAAAAGCTGCTACAATCTACCCACCCTTTATGTTTCTGTATACCTCTCTTCTGCTAAGGGCCTTGACTTCAAGACTACATGTTCCCAGAAATCCCAAGCCAACAAGCCACATTCATTACACACTTACAAGGAAGACTTTTCCTATCTGCTGCATTTCCCTTGTTTTATAGGGCCACAGGATTGTTACGAAAATTCAAACTTAAGATTTTTTGCAGCTCCAAATGTCCAGGGATGTTTATTACTTCTGCAAGTTAAACTGTAAAATCCCAATCTGCTAATGACTTTTAAACACCCCAATCCCCCTCAAGCTTTAGGATTAGAGCTACCCCTTTAAGAGCTATGTCCTTCCAAGAGCAGTGAAGGAAATTGGCTTCTTTACTGCTTCAGAGACATGCTGGGCCAAGTCCTCCTGCTAAAAAAGCATCCCCATGGAAACAAGTAGCCACTCAACTCCTCCACTCTGAGGCAAGCACGACTGGGAAAAATTACGCTAATCCTTCTGTTCCTCAGTTCAGAAGAGAATCAGCTGCATCTTCACAATGTTTCATTACTCCCTATATTGTAGTTCTTGTACCATAGACAGATATTTCATCTGCACTTTTGAGGAAGAGGTTATGTAGATGGCAATTCTCTTTGTCACCCTGACTTCTGGGGATTTTGTTTGTTTGTTTTTAGCTTTCTAATGGTTGCCCAGCCGAACTCAGCTGCTCTAGTCAGACTTCATTGCTCCCTGATGGTTCTGGCAGTTCAATGATAGGGAAAGTTGAATATTAAACATGATTAGCTGTTCACATAGATATTAACATGAGCTATCTTAGGTTCAGTGAAAGCCCCTCACAATTAAAAAGCACTTCTGAACAAAGGGACTTGCAGCTAGGAATAACAATTTCTCTTATTTTTGTTATCAAGGGAGACATACTCATTCAAATCTAGTGCTATCCTGACAAAATGTGAACAGTGGGAATTAGAAAGAAATTTACAAAGCAAATAATTAATTTTAACACCACAAAAAACCCCCCCCCAACTCCAGAACAAGACCAAACCAAACCTGTAATTTCATTGGAGAGCAACTGCGTGCTTTTACATTAGGGGCAAGTAGGTCTCTGATAGAGTTAACCACAACTCCCTCCAATGCAGGGAAAACTGCATTAAATTTTTTCTATGATTTAAGGAACATTAGAAGATTTTTCTAGCTAGAGAAAAAGAAGCAACCATAAGTTTCAGGTTTGCAGATCAACAGATACTGATTTTGCATTGAGAAGGTTTGTATAGAAAAGCTGAAGGTCTGGGGTTTCTTTGGAGCCCCCCTGCAACCCACCTCAAATTTTTATTTTCAGCTGTAAACCTTACTCTGCTCAAGCACAGATTACATAGAAGTATTTGGTTGACCTTTTATCTCTACCAACATCCGATAAGATTTGGGAGATAAATTATGACTTGACTTTGTTCATCCACCTGAGCTGAAAGTTTTTGTGAGTTCCTGGTATGGATGCCTTTCTGTATCATTTATTGTAGGTGGCTGATTTATTTCCCATTTATCTCCTCCCCACTTCAGTTGAATTATTTTTATGAAGAATACTTGCATGTTTCTTGATCTGTTTCCTGCTTAGAGGAAAACAGTGATTCTTTTAAAAACATTCTTTAATCAATTCATTTCTATGTAGGCAACATGATGACTGCCTTTAAAAATAAAAAATAAAGCTCCCGCTCTCCATGAAAAGGCAGAAAGGTAGAGAGCAAATTTATGGTAAGATTTTGTAAGGAAAAGAAACCAACCTTGAAACTGGAAACAGGAGGCAAGATACTTCAACAGCATATCTTGATCAGAAGACAGATTTTTGTTTGTTTAACATCTAAGGCCAGGTATCCTTTTACAGGATCTGTAGAGTCCTGGTGAAATAAATGTAGCTGAATCAAATTATACCAGCAGATAATAAAATCTCAGGTGCTGACACAGCACAACTCTCTCTAAATGCTACAGCTCAGCTGCAATAACACTGAAGGCCTCTTTAATCTGGATATCCATACTCAAGACCTTAGTTATATCAGGTAGTTCATTTACATCTTTTATGTAGAAATAGAAGCAACTGAATCAGCCTGCAAATCACATCGTAAGGTGAGCTCAACAAGTAGTAGCCCCACTCTTAGCCAAAAAGGCACTGAAATCCATGTCCTGTTTGTTACATAGAGAATAAAATTAAAATAAAAAAATATGTGAGCAGCATCATTCATTTACTGTCTTTCAGTGGGACGCAGGGGAAGGTGCTGAGTGACCTGATGATCCACTGCAGTTCATGTTAATGTTTCAAGAGGGAAAAGACAACAGCTTGCAGTCTCAGGCTGGTGCTTGTGGGCACAGCACAGTACAAGATGCGGCATTGTGCTCATTTTGCTTTTCAGTTATTATGTCTGGTGCATTCAGAGGGAATATTAAAAGGTGTAATGAGCAATACAGATCACTGTGATGGTGCTGCTGTAATCCAATGCCAAAGACTTTTTCTTTTCACATTCATGAGAGCTGCTTTTGCTAGTGTTAGTGCTATGCAGAGCTGCCACATATCCCTTGCTTTGCCAAGCCTGAGTTTTGGTAGTGTGAGGGAAAAAAAACCACAACCAAACCCCAAAAAAACCTCACAAAGAGGTTTAAATGACAGTCTATCAGAGAAGCTTGACACGTGATTAAATATCTGTTTTTTGCATGGTGTACTGACTAGGAGTGTAGGAAAAAGAATTTTACTTTAGGACCAGGCTCTGCCACATTGTGTTGTGCCAGAGGAAACAATACAGGGAAACAGCTGAGAAAGGAAGGCATTACTCAGAAGGAAAAGGAACCCATTTTTGACTGTCAACTCACATGTGCTAGATATGCCATATAAGAGTACAAGCTGGAAGCAGTATGGGTTTGGGAGAAAAGATGGCATGGCATAGATGATATTGCATGATAAAATTGATATTAAAGTATTTTCTCATGTATTTGCTTTCAAGTGGTTGAAAAATCCTCTTCAGAGTAATTTGAGAATAAAAGAGCATATGCATATCCTCCCCCCCCCGCCCAAGTGGTTTTATTCCACCTCCACACCCGCAAGGCAAGCCTACAGTATAGTCGAGTCCCTTCAGGCAAAGCTCTGTAATTGCAGCTTCAGCCCCCGGTCTCATTCCATGAAAGAGAGGGAAAGGCAAATTCTATGGCCCTAGGCTTTAAGGGGATTCATTACCATGCAAAATGGCTGATGAAGCAAGTATTCAAAATGGCTTTCACCCCCAATAGCACCTCATTAGTAGCACAAACTGCCACAAAAAAGAATTCAAATGAATTCAAACCAACCAATCCTCTCAGTAGCGCCAGGCATAGTTTCTTACGTTAAATAATATATTTTCTCAGCCACAGCAGCAGAATCTCACCTACTTTCAAGCTTTATAAAAGTCACAGTATTCGTGTAATCCCTATCATATCAAAGAACATTTTTAATATCAGCTAGAGGAAAGGGGTCACTCTCATTGCTGGTATTGCCACCACAGAAGTGGATATAATTTAATTCTACATAAACCACACAGTGCAACTCTTCCAATAATATAGATCTTTAAATAGATCAACACAAAACAGTCAACAAAATCCACAAACACACTCATATATAATTTTAAAAATATTTACTTGAAGCCATGTACCAACTTTTTTACCTCTAAAACCAATATTTTACACACACTTTTACTTTGAATACAATCCTCAGGTTAATACTGCTCACTCAAATAATTGATTTTAAGCTCATAAGCAAGAAATCCCCTATACTGCAAAGTGTGCTACTATCTAAAGATGACAGGAAGGATATTTCAAGGTTTTGGATTGTAGCTGCTCTTACTTGATGGGAAATGGGACAAGAATAAACATCAAGAGCATGCAAGTGCACTGACACTAAACACACTGAAATGCAGGAATATAATTTATGCCTCAGAAGAACAATGGATAAAGTATAATCAAGAAATCATTCTTAGTCCTCATTCTGAAATATTTAACTACTTTAGTTTGACTATTTCAGGAACCTGACAGACCGGTTTTTTTCGTTGGTTTTTTTTTGACACCTTCCCCTATACAACTACATCTCGAAGTCTATATTTGTACAACACATAATTGCACCCCGATGACATTTTTTCCAGTCTTAAAACCTGTTGGCTGCAGCCCTGGAGCACAGTGAAAGAAAGCAATCCATACAAAGGACTTGCAGAATCAGTTTTGCTCTGCAGTGTCACAAGAAGGTCTTTAGAGAGCCCAAGACTACTGTTATTAACAATGGCATAATTCTGCACAAGGCCTAAGAGATCTACTTTGGTTTGGGGACATCTATTAAATCCTAAGGATAAACTAAATTGGCAGAACTCTTCCATTTATAACGGTAACTTGCACTGCATGCAAAATTCTCACTCCTTGGGTAAGAGATACTGCAGCTACCTTTAACAGCAGACTGCAGTCTAGGAGCTTGAGGATGCTAGTCTAATACCTCGAGGATCTTAAAATGATTTCACCTGAAAAGAATTGCTATATATGGAAAAACAAATGCTAGATCAATGCACTGTGCCTGTGATGCAGGAGGAATGTCTACCTCCACTTTTGTCAGTGCACGTACGATTATTTTGGGGGATAACAGCCTATTGCTTCTCCCTCCATGATTGCAAGACCATGGCCAGCCAGCCAGAGCCCCAATCCTCCCGGATCCCAGAGCTATAAAACACCAAATCTACAGTTCAGACAGAGCTGGAAGCAGTTCCCTCCACAGAAAGAAGAGGATGGAATAGACCTTAGAAGTGCTCTTTGGAAATCCTCAGGAGCATGATTAGGGTGACTTCACAGCACTTTTGCATTGCTGGGGAGACTAAAGAAGCTAGATACACAAACTCATATTCAAGCAGGGTAACAAAAACAAGGAATAAGCTCTAAGACTGCACAAAGATGATACAGATGTGAAAACCACTAACCAAGGCATAGTTTCTCTAAGTTAGTCATGTTTATGTGCAGAGGTAAATTCCACAAGGCCAGGGATTTACAAGCTGCTTGCTCTTTCATTTATCTACTAACTACCTACTAGAAAATAAATACAATAGCTGAAAATCTGCCCTAATGATTCTGTAATTGTCTTTTCAAACTACCATCACATTTGGATAAAACAGCTTTCACTGCCATGCCAGCTGAATTCCACATAACAGCTGGCTTCAGCAGCTTTGATGTAAAAATTTCTCTTGTGATTTATTCCTTCCACCTGATAATAATTTCTGAGGGAAAGCAGAAATATTGGCCCTCCATCAAGAAAAGCTAACATAGCAGTAATGATTTCAGAAAGAAAGATTCCATGTATCACTGGCTACACTTGCACTTGTCTTGAATCACTAGCGTGATTGATGCTGGGGGTGGGGGGGACACAGCATCTCAGCATATAATAAGGAAACTGCAATTTCAGGGAGCAGAAAGGCTGATTTCAAGGATACTGGCTTTTAATCACCGACTTGTTTTTGGTTGCAGCTTTACTACAGCCCTCTTACTGGCTGTGCACAAAAGAGACTGCCCACAATTAACAGAACTAGATAATCATTCTAGTTAAGATTTTTCTAACCTGGAAGAAAATGTTAGCTATGGTAATCAGTCTGGATTTTAAAAAAATAAAGAAAAAAATACCGGTGAAGATGATAGTCCAGAATTAATTTGTGAAAGACAGCCTATAAATGCCTAAACATCAGCTGCCAATTGAAACAGAGCACTATCAACACCAGATATAAGCAATTCATCCTGCCTTAAAACAGTCATATTCCTGAGATCAAGCACCAATTGCTCTTTAATTGCCGAGTTGGAGGTACAAATCCAAAACTGAGCTAAACTCCTGCAGAACAGGGTTTTGTATCAGGTAAAGTGTGTTAAGTACTCAGGCCTTGAGGTGTGGGACACACAGAGGTAGTACTGGAAATTAAGGTCAGCTGAGAACCAAGCTTCTGTTTGGGAAGCGCTGGGCTTCCCAAATGTCAGGGGTACTAAAGACAAGTAAGCCTCTTGTACACCTTAAATCTCAGTGAAAAGTAATGGGCAGCACCAGACCAGATTCTGATCCAGTAAAGATTCAAGAACTTCATTAACTCAGTCCCTGAAAGTCTCTGCTTATACCTGCATATAAATTTCTTTTTTTGGGGGGAAAAAATATGTCTATACAATCATCATCTCCATATTCACAAATAATGTCTTTTACATTCTAAGTATATAATTTATGCCTGGGATTTATTGTAAAAGTAAAGGCCACTATTAAAATGACTTTAATAGAGTAATGAAATACTGTGGAAATGAAGAACTGCAGAGTCCTCTGGCACATTTGACTCAGGAACGGGGATGACATTTGCAAGTAAAATCAGTTTAAGACATTATATAATTAGATGAATAATCAAAAAAATGCTCATTAAAGCATCGAAGGATGCTGATATAGCAAAATGCTCTTCTCTGACCTTCCGTGTTTTGTATTGTCCATTTTGACTGTTTCTTCTTTCCTGCCAAACAGAATAAATTCAGCCCTTGAAATTATTCTCCAGCAAACCCTCTTCTCAGCTATTTTGCATCATCCATTACAATGTTCTTTTATCCTTCTTTAAGTGGTACCTGTGCAGTGGTAGGATCTTGTGAGTTAACCCTGTTTCATTATCATAAGAGGTCATCAAGACAAAGATGAAACAATTTTTTTGAGCAATTAGGTAAAAGCAAGGAAAAAGCAGAGCATTAAGTTGCCATTCTGTCTGCATCACAGACATCAACTGCACGGTTGTCTGTAGTTTTTATGGCTCAAGATCAGTGATTTAGATCACCACTGCTTAGTCCCAGGTATCCCTCCTCTGCACATATAACCACTGAACCACAGGCAGGTTCCCAAAAGCAAATGTCTCCTGGTGTCACTGGGCATCTGCCGCTGCAGATGGGACTGGCACCGTATCTCAGGTATGCCCTGTAGCCTTCCCTGAGCCTCGAGAGAGTGTGTTGGCTGTATGAACATACTGGCATGCTACTGGCATCCGAAGCAAAGTGTGAACAAGGCTTAAAAATTTTAGGGCAGAAGCCAAAACACTTAGTGCCCTGCTAAAGAGAGAACAAAACTATTATAATCTTCTGTGCTTCAGTAGGCACTCTAAAACCCAATTTTATCAGAAAAATAAACAGAGAAACACAACCAGAGCTTCATCAACCTCCTGAAACACAAAGAGGCATTTAAAGTATAGTGCACAAAAGGAAGGTGGAACACACATCACTAAGTTTTAAGCAGAATTTGAGCACTGACATCTAAAATGGTATCACAGGGATTTCCAGGATCACTAAGTGGTGTCTCAGTTCCTGACACTGCACCTTATTGCATCTCTTGAAAGTGCTGAAAACATTTACAGCTGTGTCCCACACAAGCTCACTTTGCCTCCCCCTAGGGTACTGCTCAAATAGTCACCATCTGTCCATGATCTCAGCTTTTTCTCTTCAGTTTTGGTTTAAGCAAGATGAGACTCAATAGTAATATAACTATACAAGGTTTTAGAAAGACAATGTCGAGTCTGAGAGGTACCAGAGAGAAGACCCTGAGTCTGTGAGGGACAGCAGGGAGCTTCTCTGGCACATTCCTGTTCAGAGAAACTCAACATGGGTTCTTCCGTGATAATGAAAAATAGCACTAGTTTTTACTTATTTTGCTTATATATACATTTATTTCCTTAGCTTTTCCATTATGCTTTTCTTCAATCTGGGTGCTAGGAAAAAGAGGTTGGGAATCAATAGGCAAGTCATCTTAGCAGATTGTTACAAATATTTTTCCCAAAATATCACAATGCTTTAACATACACAGTTGATCACCTAGAAACTGCTATGGTCAAATGCATATCTTACACCTGATTACACGAGATGACAGCCTAAATAAGTACATGTAACAGCTATTATTCTGTTAGTCATAATTTCAATCAGCAGGCATCAAACATCATTAACTCTGATCACTTTGGGATTTTGAGATTTTTTTAAATGAAATATAGTCTTAATGGAACACTGTGAGGCGTATTTGTAATTATACATCAGCTTGGCATTGGCTTTTCCTCTGGGGGGATAAAAAAAAAAAAGTGGTAGATACTTATGTTAAGAAAAGAAATAAAAAGGAAGGAGAGCTCTAAAGTAATTCTCAATAGAAAGGAAAGAACAGAATACAACAGAACCACAGATCTAGCACAAGATGCTGGGAGTGTATTTTAAGTCTGCCCTTTTGTTTATTTTGGTCATTTGTGTTTTAAAACAGAAGCAGCTTAGATTTGTGTTTTCTGTAGCATAGGAGGAGGGGAATGTTAAAGTGCTAATGAGGAAAGCTTTTATTATAAGAAGTCTTTGTTATAAAGAAACCACAGTTTATCATTAAAATATATATAGCTTAAATACTGAAATTCAAAACTCTGACATTACCTACCAATTCTCTTTTACAGCACATTATTTTTGATAGGTGTCTAAAAATAAACTTTTAATACAAATCTGCATTAGCGCTGGTTCTGTAGCAAAGCTTTAGCTGTTCTGACTTGGATCCCCAAAAGCCATTAAATACATCTTTTTGTTGATTTTAACAGCTTCACTAAAGCTATTATTAACTTTCAGACTACTGAAATAATTTTCACGTTAAAAATGACCACAAACAAAACCCAGTAATGGTCCATTTGATAAGCAATGAATGCAGAGGAAGAAGATATTAACAAGTGCTTGCATATATTTACTCACTATTTATTTACAAACAACATATAATAAATCTTTTAATATCCAAGAATATCATTAACACAATCCAAGATCTTCTAGAAACCATCGTCATACCTAGTTGAGCTCAGGCTAGAATTGCAGCTGCCTACTACTTCTGCAAGGTACAGTACAGAAGCAATAAATAGGTACAAACTGTTCATATTTTGTTTTGATAGGAAGTTAAGCCATTTAAAATTCTAATAGTTAGTGTCCAGGAAAAAACCTTCAGCTACAAAACAAGAATAATAAGAATAACTGACAACTGGTTTTTCACTCACAGTGCTTCCATACTGATTCAATTAGACAAGAAAGTCTTTTCTGCCCTAACCACAGCTAACTTGCATTGCAAACGCATGTCTTTCACTCATTATGAAGTCCTTCATTATGAACATGGGGGAAGGGTATGTGTGCATGAACAAAACACCAAACAAAACCCCACCAACAAACACACACCATCTCCCTCTCACATATTAAAGAGACACCCTTCTCTTTTACTACGAAAAGCAAGTTTTTCATAGAAGTTGTACATTGGGGCATCCTGACTTGGGTTTAAGACACCACCACAATGGCTTAGCTGAAAGCAGAGAGTCTTTTGTAGCTAGTCCTTAAAAGAGACTTAAATATTTTAACAGATCAAACAATTACAAGCCTGATAGCATGGGTATAACCCCCAGCATATCCAAATGCACAGCATGTTAAGCTAAACCTCATAAATCATAAAGATATGCAGTCAAGTAATAACTTTTCTCATGTTTAAGTCAAAGATACAGCACTATTTTCCTGCACTCTCCCCAAACCAAACTGCATACACAAAAGCTAAATCAGCCCACAGGCTCCTACCTGGCTCCTGCCTTGACAGAGAAGCAGCTACCATCCTGCAGCCATGAAAGAGCAGAGCTTGTCCAGGCCAAAACCACAAGTATACCCCAGACAGCACAGGAGAAAAATTCTCTTCAGCTGCTGACAATTGAGTACAGCCAATTAAGGGCAAGCTGGAGGTGAGAAGACCACCAGCTGCAGATGATAATGACCTAATCAGCACAGCCAGGTGATGCACACAGGTGTGGCTCCCCAGGGGATGACTCAGCACCATGCCCAGTGGGTAACGCTGCAGCTGAGGTAATTTATTGAAAATGCTAGAAAACAGTCAAAAAATATGAGCCCCTTTGTTTTGTTCACCTGTTGTTACACTGTAGTTACCTTTGTACTTTCTGTATGTTGGGCCTAATCCAGACTACACGAGGAAGTTCTGTTATGCTGAATGTCTCCTATGCATGAGGTAGATAATATTGTACCAGATGTGAGAGGAGTTGCACAGGATTAGTGAGCAGGAATCACGGATTGCTTTATTCTCCATTTCCATTTTGAATGCGTTTGGCCTGGACTAAAATTAGCTAAAATGGCTTAGCTGAAAGCAGAGAGTCTTTTGTAGCTAGTCCTTAAAAGAGACTTAAATATTTTATTTCCATTTTGATAGGAATTCCATTTATTCCATTTATTTCCACTCATTTCCATTTTGAATGAGTTTGGCCTGGACTAAAATTAGCTCTAACAATGCACCTGGTATTGCATCTTAGACCCAACAGAGCTTTTTCAAGTGTTGTCTAGAGTAATGTGAAAGACAATCACATCAAACTGGCTGACTTCAAACTGACTTCAGCAAATACAGACAAAATTCCTTTTCTGCAGCTGAGACACAGGCTGATGGAGGTACCTGCAAAAAGCAGTGAGTCTCTGCTCACTAGATCTCTAGTCTTGCATCTCTAGGTGATCTTAAAAGGTCCCTTCCAACCCAGGTAATTCTGTGAAATACTGCTTTTAACCATATGCTCAAGGCTGATCAGACATTCAAATACTCTTGCAATGACTAATGGCAGGTAGGGAGCAATTGTCCGTATCTGAAGTTTGTCATCATGTAAATTAACAGAAGTTATTAAATAGAAATGAGAAAAAGATCAATGAAAGACTGCAAGGATTTTATGGAGTCTTTCATCCATATATCCCAAATGGACTGAGCAGTTCTGTGGCCAAGTGAGACCACTAAGCAGAGGTTTTTTAAATTCGCATAGAGCCCTGTGTGCGCCAAATAACCATAAAACCATCTGAATTTGGGGATAGGAGGGGATTATGCTTTCTCTGCATTTTCTGTTATTTCTAGTAGAAAACTGCACAAAATGAAAGCTACTGACTTTGGTGGTTTCTACTGTTGCAAACTCATTCTCTGTGTAAGTCATTGTTTCCCTTTCAATCCTTCAATACAGAATGCTTATTCAGGGTACAGCTAGTATTTCCCATCCTTAGTTTGAAAATAATTAATTGGATCGCTCCTGAACATGGCACAAAACTTAGACCTTGATCTACTCTGGTTAAGTCAGTAAGAGTGTTTGCAGCCCTTCAGTATGGCTCAGAAGAAATTGTCTTCACTGAGCTGTCGCAGGTGGGTTTTCTCTGCCCTTATTCATGTGTAGTATCGTGGCTGCTGCATTTGCAGTGATTTAGGAGGAAAACCAAATGAGGATATGGCTCAGTGAAAGTAAAATGGTACAGGGTTCTGGAAGGGCAATGCCAAGCATCATTCCTGAACTCTGTATTGTAGTCTTTTTTCAATTCTGTGTTGGGGGAGAAAAGTGCATTCAGTGCCTTACCCACAAGAGGGGATGGTATTGTGAACAGGTGAAACTTCCCTGCAAAGATCTGAATACACGTGTATTATTTGAATGACATCTGCAAATTGAGAACACAAACTAGAAATCTAACCAAAACAAACTTTGTGGTATTATCTCACAGACTGAAAAAGTCAGGAAAATAGCCTGTCTCACTAACATCCCTTTCCCATGTGAATGCATGTTAAAAAACCCAACAAATCCTTGTATCTCATAGTGAACAAAGTTTACCTTCTGGGGTGTATTCTGAAGTAATTTTCCAATATTTAGAACAGATTTCCTTCTCCTGTGTCATGCTGAAGTAATGTCAAACATAGATTTGACTTGAATCATAGAGAGCTCGAGGCAGTTTCAGTGCTTGATCTGTCAAACTACATTTATCTGGAATCAGAAATTCTTTGATGGTACAATCTGAGAAAAACACTTTCGTGGTCCTGATGCTTACAGGCTAGAAAATCCAGTCAGCAAATTCATACAAAGATCACAACTATAACAACAGAATAAAAATAAGTTAATGCTTCCCTAAAACACTAGGATCACTTTCTGCTAGATCATCAAGACTGCACTGAAGAATTCTGCTCTGATTTCCATCATTATTGGTGGTGTGGGATGTTTCACTTACTCTTGAAATATGTGGCTGTACACTCAGTACAATGTATGTAACCTATTAAACACTGTCGTTTCTTATTAACAGAGACCAATTTTTCTCAATATACTACTAATCAATATGTTACAGAAGTTGACTGCAGCTGCAACAATCCCAAGTATTTACTAATATTATCAGAAGAAAGGTTGGATATAAAAGCTGGAAATTCAACCCAAACACCCCCAGGCTTATAGATTTTATCCAGTTTAATTTTGTATGCACAAATGCTACTACAGAAATAAGGATTTATACACTGACTACTTGCTTTGAATGAATTACTGACAAAAGTGCAATTCTGCTTAGAAATTCAATAAAATTCACAGCCATGAATCTGATGCCCTATTATTAAAGACTCGAAGTATTGCATTTGTATATCAAGCTTTATTGACAGGAACTTTGCACTCAAACGCAGTGCAGAAATATTTGGTAAGGGTATATGAATGAGGATGCCAATTCACTTCAACAGATTAGAAGGGTCTGTGGGGTGTCCCTCATTTTACAAATGCAATGACATGATATTCATCAGCAGAATTTCTAAGGGCCAGCAGCTCTGGTGTGCCATGGGGCTAGATGCACTCTGTACAGGGAGAAGAGTCACAGCTGCTTCCACTTAGCTCTTTTTGATATTCTCTAGACAGCTACTGAAAGCATATATTTATAGAAAACCAGAGAAGTCTTGGTCAGACAGATGCCTGTGAGTGTGTTCAAGTGAAAGCCTACCTATGGAGCTGTAAAGAATCACTTTTTAAAATTAAGGTGATTTCTCTCCATCCTTAGGGGCTGCTTAACATAGCCACTCTCTTTAAAGACTGCAGAGTTCAGGCTCTGAAGAGCTATTCTTCCAGATTCATGCTGGAAATTCAGCCCTGGAGCAAAATATGGAAGGTTGAGTGGAAAGATTATAATGCCTCCTGTGCTTCAGGGGATTCTCCTAGGAATTATGTTCATGTGGGATTCAGAGGCTTTAGTAGACCCAACCATGAACTTACAAGTACAGCCATGAAAAACATCTGAAAACAACTTTTTATGTGAGTAAGGTTGGTAGTAATGTTCACTGCACCAAATCATGGTAATGTTTTTAGCCCTTAAATACAACCCCTGTGTATACTACCTATTTCATAAAATCATTTAGAATCACTTTGGTTGGAAAAGACCCTTAAGGTCATTGAATCCAACTGATGTATATGTTCATTCTATGTTGGAATACACTGGCAGGACTTCTGAACATTAACTGCCAATATTTCACTCTGGAGACAGAACTAGTTGGTCGTTTTAATACCATTCACTGACATAATGAAAATGTGCTAGGATTTGTTATTCATTGAGAATGCTTTGCCTACCTGCATGATTGACTTACAATATTCATAATCAGTGGACAACCTCTTACTCTGTTAACATGATGAAATATTAGATGGTAAGAGGTAGAGTTAGCTAGCTGCTCACCATGAAAACGTTTCTGGTTTAGAAACATAAAGTGACCTCAGAATTTAAAAACTGACAAAATTCTAGAAGATGTGAACTCAATTCTCAACTGTGATTTACCCTCACTTCAATGCTTGCTCTGCCTCCCTTATCTTCTTTGATTAGGCATTGATCATGAAAGGACTATCTTTCCCTAGGAACAGGGAGAGCATTTAATACTCTCTGAACTCCACTGGATTTCCCTGAAAATAGTTCAATTAAAAGGGACAGTTTCCTGAATATGACTTTTTCATTGCAGTTTATTCAGTACAGCCTTATATACACATGAGGTTTTGTTTTTTTCTTTTTCATAGAGGAGTCTTTGTCAGGCTGCTGTGTTAACAACCAAAAAAGGTGACAACAACCACTAAACCACTCTAGGAAGAGGACAATATTCATATTACCATTTTACTGCTGCAGACTGTTAGAGATTTTGTTGTGAGAAACCGTGTGAAAATGAGTTAAGATAATTGGGCTGAGCACAGGGAAGGGGCAAAAGGATTCCTCACATATGAGGCACATCTCTGATTTTGAGTCAAATCACCAGGAACTGTACCACCACTTAAAAAAGATAATCTGTGATAAAAAGCCATTAAAAGAGGCTGGGTAGACTGAGCAGGAAGAAATAGATTAATAGATCTCTATGTGAGCATAATTGATTTTGGGCATGTACTCCTAAAACCCTTCACCAATGATTTATCTTCATTTGGTGGGTGTAACACTGAGTTCAATCAGATCCTCAGAGACCCATCCATCAAAAGCATCATCAGCAAAAAGTGCTGCCTTTTCTTCTTCTACTTTATCTTTCCTTTTTCTTTCATATGTGACTTAAACAAAACAAGCAATCATTTTTCTTTTAAAAATAAATAAATCACTGCTAGTTATTGAAGTATTTCTAGGTCAGGTAACCCACTACGATATTTAACAATTGAATTTTTCCCTGAAGCATGAATTTTCTTTTTCTCTGGGTTTATAGCAGCACACCAGACAAGAAAGTTTGGAAAGACATGAGAAAAAGAATATTTTGGACAGCTGAGCAGAATTATTAAACAGGGTTTGCCCCTTGTGTCCATGCACGCACACTGACAAGTTACATGTTATATATAGAAAATCATAAGGCATTTTCAGAATTCCTCCTATGAGTTAGCAGTGAGACCCAGCACAATCACACATTGAGCTGTTACTGTCTAAGCCAACTCCAAAGCTGATAATGCATCTCCCACCTGCTGCAATTCCAGCTCTGTTCAGCCTCTGCACACTGAGAAAGGAGAGCTAATGCCATATTTAAACTGTTGATGATAAAGCTTAAACAATCTTTTCTGCTGTAGCTATTTTTATGCAAGGAACACTTTCTTAAAGGATTTATACTTGGTGCTTTAACGAGGCTCATCATTCTGATAATGAACAAAATAGGAGAGACAGCTATTAATAAAAGGAGAATGCCTGAATGCCTCCAGCATGCTCCTTTTGCCTTCAAGAAAAAGTGCCATGGGAAGGAAGCCC
This sequence comes from Scolopax mira, assembly GCA_004320125.1. Lineage (NCBI taxonomy): Eukaryota > Metazoa > Chordata > Aves > Charadriiformes > Scolopacidae > Scolopax > Scolopax mira. Next base: position 137,961 of record BJBW01002374.1, read on the forward strand.
CAGGGCAGGCTATCTTCGTTTTCCTCCAGGAAAAATTGCTGAGGAAGACTCTAAAGACCAGTTTCTGCAAGGGGTCCCTCACAGACAGTGTACCAAGAGTTGATAGCATAGCATGGCACAAGGCTTCACTCCTAGTGTTACACTAGGAGTGTACACCCTAGCCTTCGGACTCCAGTTTAGACTGGTTAAAACCTACACCAATACACTTAGCTGCCCATTGCAATAGGCTGGACCTACATTTTGTCTGTAATAGTACTCTGCTTCTTGCTTATGATTGATTCTCTTAGGTAGAGGAAGTTTGTATAACTTCCATTTCTCTCTCTGTCAGGCTGCAATAAGAGGCTTCAACAGGGTATGGAAAAAATGAGAAAGAAGGACTGTGTGTAATACATTAAAGAAAAAGAATTAAAGGGGAAACATCAGTAAGCTGCAGCCACTGTTAAAATTATCTCAAACATTAAATAATGACAAAGGAGGATAGAATAAAATCATAAGTCAGGCATGGAATTTGAAAAATAAATGTCATACTATGTCCCAACCACCCTTTTTTGGATTATCTATTTTTTCTGCACTTAGTTTATTATAAATTCTGAGAAAGAGAAATAGAATTATTTCAAATTTCATTTAAGAAATTAATGGTCAGCAGTGTTTTCTTTTAGGTGTGTAAAGTCACTGAAACAGGCACCTCTCATATTTATAATTTTTCAAATATTATCTTTTGTGACGTTTAAATTACACTGAACTCCATCAGGGCAGAAAGCATATAGTTATTTGGGGAACATTTTCTCAAGTTATCCCTTGTTTTTTATCATTTTTGGCTAATCAGGCCAGGACACAGTTGATACATATGGCAAAAACACAGTTTGGACATACACAGTCCTGTGCCTTTTTCAGGACTTTGTCAATTTTGAATATCTCCAAGGATGGTGACTCCAAAACATCTCTGGACAGCCTGGCCCAGTGTTTAATCATCTCCAAAGGAAAAAACCAACCAACCAAAGAAAAAACCCCACAAACCAAAAACAAACCCAAACCCTCCCCAACAATCCTTTAATTGCAATTCCCTGCAAATCAATTTATGTCATCTTGTCATCTTGTCCTTTCAAGATTTTGCATTCAGAGCAACACAGGGCAGGAAAGGAAAAATCTTTTCCTTTTTTCCCTCAAGACAATTTTATTATTTTATTTCAGAAACCCTCAGTTGCAGGCAGAACTGCCAGTGAAGTCCAAAGTCATAGTACCAGTCCCTATGCTTAATCTAAAAAATTGTAATGAAATGTGATCAGTTAAAATGAAATACAGTCTCCAAGTAATTGAGATGGATTCCGATTTAATTCATCTTTCGCATAAGACTAGGAAATGTTGCCGGGCAAAAGGTAATTTTTCTTTTATAAACCAATACCCAGAATGTGAAAGCCCCTTTTTTTTCTGTAAAAAAAATGACCTGAACTGAAAAGAAATACCTCTCTACAATGAGAAACCTGATCCTTCATGAATATGTAAGTACTATAGGAATTAAATTAGTACAATATTTTCAGCTTTTGAGGACTTCCAATTGCAAACTCTTCTATGGTATTTTCATTAAAAGCTTAACCACACTAGTGAAGGGTAAGGTTCTCATGAAGTTTTGTTAAAGCATCCTAGATGAAACAATAGAATTTATGCAATATACCTAATTGCTGTATTATGTTATTTCTTAGATTTGACCAATTTAAGTGCTCATTGCTTCTAGCTGAAATGTGTCTGGAATAACAAAAGAAACAACATGTCTTTGAATGTTACTGATCACAAAGAAATATCTGTGGAGGAGAATTTCCACTTGCAAATTCTGGTTGTATTTCTTTACAAATTCTGGGGCACATCTCTTGAAAGAGTGACACCAATAGTTCAGCCCTCCATGGATGTTATACATCTAAGGCAGAAATTTTGGTGCCAGTGAGATACTTCTTTTGGTTTGCTTTGCTTTTGGTTGGTTGGTTTTTTGTTGTTATTGTTCCCTCCCCTTTTTTGGGGCCTATAAGCAAAGGTCTGTTTAATCATCAGAATTAATTCTTTTGGAATAATGCAAAAATAAATCTGATTTCCAAACCAGAAATACTAATTTTTATGATCATCAAGCGTTTGTTGCAGAAACCATGCTCTATGACTTAATGACCAAATTATCCATGGAGAATAATCGCATTGAACCTTTAATCTGCAGTTTCGTACAGACCAATACATTTCAAATTGACAGTTTCAAAAGGCCAAATGCCACAGTCAAAACCTGCAAACTATTAAACTTTAAAAAAAGAATAAAATCAACTATTTCTTTAAGACAGTTCCAGGAACTGCTCACTTAACTGTCTTCTGTATATGTGGGCAGGCCCAGCTACACCTGTTAATACTCTACAAAGAGGCAGTAAAATACCGTTTTCTTCACCATACAAAATTTCTGTTAAAAAATATGATTCCTGCCTTCTATTTCATGAATATTTAAAAAGTATAAGTGCATTTTTTATGTTGTTCATCATTAGATGCTATAATTCCCTTAGTGTTCAATGTGCTGATTTATCCCTATATCCCTACTGAAACCAATAATAGTTAACAGAAGAGACCCCACAACATTATTAATTACCACAGGTATTAATTAGATGTTGCACATGGGAACAAGACAGATGGCAAGACAAACAGTAGTAAGACAGACAGATATGGCTGAGTAGCTCACACTGTCCTAGAAAGATAGATAACGCCTAGCTATTCAAATAACCCAACAGGAAATGACCTTCTTTGTCACAGAAGACACATTAATGGTAAGACAAGTATCAGCAACTAAAAATACAGCAGAGATGTGCAAACAAAGAAACAAGCAAATACTTCCTCAGCTCAACTGAGTCCATTAATTGAAATAAATGAAACATCCTGAATGAAGAGAGGAATGGCATCTGCAATGTGTGGCGATGATTGCCATTTACAAAGATGGCTAGTTGGCTTCCCATAGCTCCTATTCACTTTGGTTAATTGTCTCCCAGCAGTAAAGAAGAATAACGTGTCAAAGGTTTCTCATGCTTTTCCTCCCCCCTGCCTTTAATTGCTATTTTATTTTTAAATAATTGGCAGATGCAGAGCCTAGTTATGCCTTTTATATTAACCAGTCAGCAGAGAAAAAATCCAAAACCACAAGAAAATGGGGGAGGACCATTCAGCTGCTTGCTCACCCTTATATCCAGTGTGATAAGGGAGAAAGTCAGAAGAGTAAAAGTGAGAAAACTCATGGTTTGAGATAAACAGTTTAATAGGTAGAGCAAAAGCCACGCACACAAACAAAGTAAAACAAGGAATTCATTCACTACTCACCAGCAGGCAGGTGTCCAGCCATCTCCAGGAAAGTAGGGCTCCATCATGTGCAATGGTTACTTGGGCAGACAAGCATCATCACTCGTGAACGTCCCCTTCTTTCTTCTTCTTCCCCTGCTTTTACACTGAGCATGACATCACATGGCATGGAATATCCCTTTGGGCAGTTGAGGTCAATAGTCTCTTGCTCTACTTATTGAAGTGCTCTACTTATGCAAGTGCTCTACTTATTGAACCCAAGAAGATGGAGTCAGTGTCCCATTACAACACAGTTAACTCACATCTTTATTCCTACCATCATCTAGACTTGGCAGGGCTAATATGTAAGTAAGCAACCAACCTTGGCAGTTATCAGTAAATAAATACTAGTGTGCTCCAGAAACTTTCTCCATATTTTAAATAAGATAAGGTTTTCCACATTATGTACAATGAATTTCTTTCAGGGTTTTCTGTGCAATTGATATCCACTGGGCCAGAAAGCTGCTAATCAGCTGAAGACTCTACAGTTTACATTTTGTAATAGTTTTACAGACATGTAATAGTTTTTAAAATATTTTTTCTATTATCTGCCAATCTTATTTAGGTTTTCTTCAAGGTCTGTAATACAGCTCTATGTGCTGATTTATTTGAATCATTTTCCAATATACCTTGAAAACCAAAGAAAATGGAAATAAATGCATAAGGCATGAAGTACAAGGATGTGTAGCTCCAGACTATCTGTTTCCTTGGCTTCATCTTCACATAAGCACGGAAACAATGAGTTGAATGTAAAGAAATTGGAAAAACATCAGCTTAAGCAAAACAAATTACTATATTACTGAGTAACATGAAGACCAAACAATACATGTACATTTCAGAGAGAAATCTGGATTTTTTTCAGAGATCTTGTAAAAACGTGTGATTATTATCAACACCAAAGTATTTTAAGATTACTTTTGTCATGTAAAGTCTTACAAAAATCTCACATTAATCTCTCTAATTTCATTCTCTGAGTTTTGAGGGAAATGCCCTGCCTCCTACCCAGCAAAGCAAACTGAGCAAAGCAACAAAGCAAACTTAAAATGGAAAATTTCCAGTTATTTGAGGTATAACACTTAGTGCTTAAATTGTTTCATAGATTCTTATACATTTATTGCAGCAATGATGGGATCTCTATGACAACAATACTAACAAATGCTCTCTGAACGCTGTTGCTGCACAATGCATTTACCATGCTTCAAATGATAAAACCGTTACACTGATTCCCATCAATTATTTTTGGAGTGAGAAATCACTCATTATGGTATTTTATTAAGAATAGGGAGAAGCAGCTAACACCGAAGCACGTACAAAGATCTAAAATTTGGGATATCCAAGTACAGAAACAATTGCTAGAATTCATGGTGATGTCAGTGTTTTTCTATCCCTCCCCCTTTAGGGTGATAGGCATCTTTCTGCCTTCTGGATAAGCCTGCCCTCAGCTAGAGAACAAACAACTGGGACTCAGAAAAATTCATTCTCTGGAAGTTTCTCAGTGCATTTTAGCTATTCTAAAAATAAGAAATAATAATAACAACAATAATAGTGCAGGCAACTTCCACTCAGGTCTTCTGACACACTACCAATCTTATGCTCAGGGTTGTTCCATCACAGCACTGTTTGCGTCTATTGAAATGCCTATTGAAATGCTGTCCTGCCTCCTCCTCATCTCTTACAGTAGATCACTAGGAGTTGACTGTTTTGGCTCAAGATATATAGGTCCAGGAGGCCCAGCTGCAGCTCAAGCTGCATTATAGAGAAAGTACCAAGGTAGAATTAGAGAAAAGAAATCTCCTTTGCCTTTCAGTGTGTACTACCTGGTCTGCATAAACAGTTGTATTGTAACAAGGATCCCCACAGCATTTCAATGGAGATGATGGAGGATATATGAACAACTCATAATGTCTCCATTATTCTGGAGCACTGAGCACTAACAGGTATAGTTTTGTATGTGGTGGCATTATGAAATAGACTATGAAGTAGGATGAAATGTGTCAAAGACACATTAACTTGTTCAGTTTGTTTGTACTGTCTGAATGGGGAGAGTACACAAATGTCTCTCGCTAGTAGAGCAGCATGAATAGGTACTAAACCCCTCTCTAAACATATTTGGTTTCATACTTGACCATTTGTGATTATTTATGACAGCAATAATGGTGCCATTGTATAGCTATTATGTTTTCCTTTGACGAGCCTGAAAGCACTTCAGAGCTGTCTGTCAGTATTTACAGTATCACTCCAAAATTTTTTAAATTTCTCTGCACATGTAAGCAAACCCGTTGAAGTGGCCATAGAGGAAGGCTCAAAGCAGTAACATAACATGAGTCACTTGCCACCAGAGCAATGTGCCCTGTGAGCTTCAGACACAGCATGGCACCAGCAGCCTGGGGGAGCTGGTGTGGGTGAGAAGGCGAGCCAGGCAGCCCTGGTATAGCTCTCTCCCAGATGAAGCATTTAAGTCAGATTTCTAGAACTCCAGTGCAATGCTTCAACTACAAAAGCATTCTCTGATAAGATTAGCACTTAATTGAAAAATACCCTCTACTACTTGATACTTAACTCTCTCATAAATTAATAGCTGAGAACCTCAAAAATCCCCCAAAAGAGTACTGCCAGCATTCCACCTCTTGCAGATACTTCTCAGTCCCTGTGCCAGGGCAATGGCCACATGCACTGCTAAAAGACAGTGGTAAAGTCCTTTAAACTAGTCATCCCACAAAAGCCTATTTTCTTTTTTTTTTCCTTTTTCTGAATTAGGAATGAATTGAAAGTGGTCTCCCCTGTTTGCAGCAATGCCTGTTTCCATGGCACCCAGAGCAGCAGCCAACGGCCTTGTTATCGCAAGAACTGTAATAAATTTCTGCAGATTGCTGGGAGTTGATGCTTTTTTTCCTTTTTTTTTTTTTTTTTTTTAAATCCAGATGACCCTCTGGTCCTTTAACCTCCAGTGTGGTCCAAAAGTCTATGGCAAAATTAAACTCTTCATAGTGATGATAGTTTGGTTGTGAGTTTTTTTAATCAAGAGATAAAACAGAACATGCATACCCCAGAGAGAGAAGAAAAAACCCCAAACCCTATAAATTTTTCCTAGTTATTATGGACTTGATAGAGCTTTAAATATGACTGTCTGATGAATCCTACCTGAGCAGCATCTGTCTCTTACCCACCAAATAGCAATCACGGATGGCCTTGGAGACAGAGCATCTCTCTTTAACTATGTTCCCAAAAAGCTGATAAGCTGACATGCTGCCCTGTGAATTTTTGAAAAGAGATTAATCATCACGGGCATTTTACACTCAAATATACTTTTCATCACTCCTATATTCATTTCTGTAAAACCTCATGAATATGTACACGTCTTTTACTTCTTTTTAGGATCTTCCAGGCTCAATGATTTTTAGATGCCTTTTGTTTCTAAGGTATTGATTCTGTGGTTTTCACTTTGATTTTATGTACAATTATAACTGATTGAATAGTGTTTACGAAACTGTGAAGAGCAATGGAAGAAAACTAGCTTTTCACAGATTCAAAGGTAACCAAAAAATCTGTATGTTATCCCTTGTCCTATATTAATTACCCTGGTGTCAGCCTGTATTACACTGGCCTCTAATGCAAAACATGTGACATCAGGTGCTCTGCCCTTGTCTATTAATGCTGTGGCAATATCATAAAAGGCCACCAAATTTGTCAGGCATGATTTGGCCTTGGTGAAGCCATGTTGGCTGTCACCAAACACCTCCTTATTTTCCATGTGCCTTAGCAGAGATTCCAGGAGGATCTGCTCTATAATCTTGCTGGGCACAGCAGTGAGACTGACTGGCCTGTAGTTTCCTGGGTCTTCCTTTTTTCCCTTTTTGAAAATGGGGATTATGTTTCCCCTTTTCCAGTCTGCGGGAACTTCACCAGACTGCCATGACTTCTCAAATATGATGGAAAGCAGCTTAGCAACTTCATCCACCAGCTCCCTCAGGACCTGTGGATGGATTTCATCAGATCCCATGGACTTATGCACCTTCAGGTTCCTTAGATGGTCTCAACCTGATCTTCTCCTACAGTCAGTGGTTAATTTTGAGCAGTTAACGTTGAGCATTACCAAGTTATTACATTAAAGAGAATCAACAAACATTGGGCCTGAACTTGTACATTTTCAGGCTGCCATGAAATACACTGTATTACATGGAGAAGTATAGAGCAAAGCTGCCATCAAATTTTCTTCCTTTGCCACAGCAGAAGAAATGATGGTTCTCCATGTCCTGTTCTCAGTTCAACACCTCTTACTACATCTGCTCCGCTCTCTGTGTCCCAACACCCTTCAGCTGTACCTTTGACCCAAACTCCGTAAATGACTGCTTGAAATATTCATCTTCCCCCAATGAACCTGCAATTCAGTTAATGAATAATAAAAATAACAGAACCTGTAGAACCATAGGACTAGGTATTCATAAAAATGTGGCTTGTTGGTACACCATGAAAAATAAAACCAAAAAGCCTCAACTAAGTTTCAAAGAGAGAAACTGCTCTTCCCCATATTTAAATATTAACATTTGTGTATGTAAAAATCTTGCTAAAAGTAACTGTCCTATATTTAAGTACAGAGAAAAATATACAGAAGGAAAGACATATGAATTTAACCAAAGTATCAAACTTCACCTCAAAGTGAACTGAAGCCTTTTCTTTGGGAGCCATAGGAAGGAACATGCAGACGTGCAAGAAAAGAATATGTGGACATGGAATAAAGATGACAGAGTGAGATTGCTGTTCTTTGGCAACAGTAACTTAATTGATAGAGTTACTGACAGATCATTTTAATATGAGAAATAACATGCAATAAAACTATAGAATATTTTCTCAGTGTTTTGGAAGACACCACTGTAACATGTCTATATTATCACCAAGAGGTTAAAAATGCACTCTGGCATCCCAGGCTATACCATATATTTTGCATTCTCATTTCTAGAGGAGCTGCACATGTTCTACAGAGGCACAAGGAGTATATTCAAATACAGCACCAGTAATCTACACTTCATTCACAAAGTGCTTAATAAAATGACCGAGATTACTCCATTTTAGTACATCATTATAATTCATTTTACAGCCATAATATTCTCAGGTTCAGACGTTAAAAGGACAGTAAAAATGCTTAGGAGGTATTATCTCCAGTTAATAAGCATGATGCAATTCACCAAACTTACTTCAACTTCTGGGGAATTGCCAAGAAAGTTAATAAACTAGAGTGGATGAGGAATCTATTAATTTTGGATGGTGTAATTTATATCCAGATTCTCTCTAGAAATAGTTGCCAGGATAAAAATCCTCATTGACTGATATTTTGCACTGCTTCCAGCACTCCAGTAGTTTTCCTTCTACTCCCTGCCCCAAATGGACGTTTTCCCCTGCAGATGCAAAGCTCTCTCCACACCATTATGAGACCATGTCCTACCTGCAGCTGCCAGAGGAGTCCAAGCAAACATGCCATCTATGAAGCTTTTTCCTCCAAATACATGGAAGGCATGACCAAGCAGCTTCCTCCAAGGTGTTGTTGTTTGGATAATTCTAGACAGACTGCTTGTAGCTGCTGTAGGCATAAAGATCCTGCTTTTCAGCCATGTAAAAGTTGCCCCCCTGATGAATGAGCTTCAGCTCCACATTACGGATTATTTTTCTCCTTTCATGTTCATTTGACAGACTGAAAGATTGAAACAACCATGGGATTAATATTAGTTTTGTTTTAAAACATAGCAAAACCCATTTTGCTAGTACAGCACATCATTCACCCTGTGGGCTGCTCTGTCCTCCAAGGGAGTGCCACTACACCGCTGAGACCAGCCACAATGTGCTGCCATTTTTGTCATGACACCTTTACTACTGACTGAGCAGGATTATATCTAACACTATTTTTCGCACAGCACAGCCTTTACTCACCCCAAATCAAAAATCTGTGAGTCAAAACCTTTGACTCACCCCAGTCAAAATATCATGGCCATCCTGTTGATCTGTGCTTAGCTAAATGACAAAAACCTGTATTATCTGTCCCCTCCGTCACGTTGCTCACCGTTCCCTGGTGCAATTAGGGTTTTAGATGAAAACTATGCCATATAGCTTGCCCTGGAAATATATACACTGAATCTTTCAAAATGCATTACTGTAGCAAAGTGTATTAAATACCATTGAGGGAATACTGAGAAACTCAAGAAAAAACTACCATTCTATCCAATTTCTTTCTTTCTGTCTGAGGCATGTAAATTATTAGGAATTTGATATCAGATAGCAAAACATTTCAATCTTCCACAAGATAACAGTAATAAGATTTGACAACAACTGTAATATGTGCATTAGAATACATCAAAAGAGCTGTTTTAAAGGTGTGCTAGTGGCTCATTTGCAATAGCAGATGTGTGACATTTTGTAAGTCCGTGACATGCCTCTGTTCTGCATTGCCATTGCTATAGCCAGAGTTCTTTCAGCTGCTAATGCATTTGATCATTGACATTAGGAACATATTTATTGAATGGGACAAATATTTAAAGGCCTACAATTATTATTAAAAAAGCCTGTTGGATTTGGTGCAGGGAGAAAGACCAGAAAACAACCCCAAATAGTGAGAGTATGAGAGCTCCCCCACCAGTTCGAGTGGGATATGGCCAGTACCTACATCATTGCCAACAGAACCCCAATCCATGGAGATTGACACATGACACAGAGCAGAGGTAGCCTGCCATCTCGGCTGAGCTTAGAGACAAAGGGAAAACAGCTGTAAGCAACAGTAAATCTTCCCCACCTCTGTTCCCTATACATCACCTTTATTTCCTCTTTTTTCTCTCATGAGGATTGGGGAAAGGCTGACTTATCTTTGCTGCATCCTACAGGTGCATGAAATGTAATCTCACTATTGTGCTTCCTATGCCACATTCAGCTAACTGAATGCACATGGATGGGTCCCATGCAGGTTGGATTGCAGTGGTCCTCAGGAGTATGGTTTAGTGATATTAATTTCTTATTTCTTATTTATTTTTTTGTCAGAGTTAGGTTAATGGTTAGACTAGATGATCTTTAAGGTCCCTTCCAACCTAGATGATTCTATGATTCTAACTATAAACCAAAATAAATGCTTGAGAGAGGAGAATTAATTATTTATGTTTGATATGTTCTGCTTCTCACTACTATATAATTTAATCCAAGAGTATTGCTTAACACAACTAATGCGATGTATCATAATTTTCTAGCAGCTAACGTTTTTATTTTGAAACTGTTCATCATATTGATTAGGTTTTTCATATGCTTCATGTTTACTTGCTTGTATCTTCTCCAAAATACTTACCACACTTCATTTTATCTATAATGTAGTTCTACTTATATATTGTAACACATAATTTTATATATATTATAATAAACACCATAAAATGAATACAAGGTTCATGGTCAATTTGAAAGATCAAATGCAAGACTTAATTCTCCTGGCTGAAAGTGACTTCTGAAAGAGTTAATTATTCCTCTTGATTTACCTCTTAAATCTTTCTGCTAAGTTACAAGAGATCTCAAAGGATTTTGCTTTTGAGTCCTGGCCACATAATGGCAGAGCAGAATATTAACAGCTCAAATAGTGTGTGGAACATGAGGAGTTATTGCTATTATTTACAAAGTACCAGGAACAAGTCCCGTTTTCAATTATTTCTGAAGTTACTCCACTGAGTCTGATCCCCTATTGCCCTGCATAATACATACATTTAAACTTATATGCAGTGGGTTAGAAAGCACTCCTTGTCTTCTCTGTCCACACTTCAGCTTGACATGACACTGATAAAGAGCCACAAGAGAGCCACTTGTTTCTAAAAAAGATGCTTTAGGCTAACAGAAAATATTATCTATAAACCTTATGTGTATTTGAGGAGGACTGGAGGGGGGAAAATAAGCTGTACTTCTAACATGTCCTGTCAAGGTACCTGGTTACAGTTTTCATTGAGTTTAATAGGAGGCACTTGGTTTCTGATGAAAACAGAGCAGAAATGTGACATTGGTTTCACAGAACAGATTATTAACATCTCTTACATGATTTCTAGAACACTATTAGTCCTAGAAAATCACAAAAACCATAGCAGGTTTCCAGCTAGAAGCTAGGTTAGGCACAGTTGCATTGCATGTACCTACATAGAGCAGAGGAGCTCAACCCTTCAGGTGGGAGCCGCTGACTTCAGCCCTTAGGCTCCCCGTGGGGCAGCTTCAGGCCCCAGGTGGGCATGAGGGGAAGGAGGTGACTGGCCATCACCCACGTCAGCTGGGGGGAACAGGGTAAAAGAAACAGCAGTGATGCCTGCTGAAGGTCCTTCCCTCTGGGCCACCTGAGCAGCTCACCCACAGGACTGTGGTGGGTGCCTGTGCCTGGGCAGTGGCTGCATGAGTCTGAAGAGCATCTGGAGCTGCCTACAGCCAGTTCTGGCTGTTCTGGCCAGCTCCATGGGCCCCTGAGAGCCAGTGGATCTGAGCCCTGCTGGAGCCTGAGGTGGGGTGTTTCCTCCTGCAGCACATTGAGTCTTGTCATTAGAAGTGAGTGGCATGAACTCAAACATACAAGGAAGACCCTGTGTACTGTACTGTACAGGAGGGAGGGGGAAGCTCTTGTGGGATGTGTTGTGAATATATCTGTTGCTCTTACAAGCAGTAAAAAATACCAGGTTGATATGGGATTTTACAGCATTCTTACAAGAAAACTTTGAAGGGTGGTGGAGGTTTGGTCAGCTGTCCTCAGCAGCTTAATAGCGTGACCTTTTGAGCCGATGGGCTGATTAGTTCACAAGCCCATCAAAGACTCACCACTGTCCTGCTTACTGCCAGTGAATTTCCCCCAGGGCTGTCCTGCTTACTGCCAGTGAATTTTGCAGTAACTTGTGGCTTTCCACAAGACATTCAAGATGACCAAATCCAGAACCCCTTCTCTTCCTCCTCTTGCTCCCAGCAAGCTCGCAGAGCCTCTTCACCATGTGAAGCACACACACCCTTCACCATGTGCCTCCCTCCTCCTCCTCCCTACAGAGCTGGATCTGATGGCTGCAAGTGAGGCCAGAGGGCACCCACCAACCTGCCAGAGCAGAGGCAGAGCTGAAAAGTCAGGAGACCTTCCTGGCAGGAGGAAAGAGAATGTGAGATGGCTATTGAGTGCTCACATCCATCATCTCCTTGCCCTAATACCCAAGGCTACAGGAGAACAAGGGATTCTGGCACATTGCACAGCATTAGGCAACAAAGTAACAGTCCACCAGGCTGAAATGTTTTCGCGTTATCTAATTTGATGTGGTTTAATAAATACGTTAGAGCAGTACAGGATGCTATAATGCAATCATGTTGCATTATAGCATGCCACAAGTAATGATTTGTATCAACCCTATAGGAAAAAGGGCACGGGTGCATGTAAATTGCATTCCCAGCATTGCCTGTTCCTCCCTACTCTTCCCCAAAAAATAAGAGAGCATTTTTCTACCAGGAGTTGTGTTCAAATAACTTCAGATAGCTATGTGTCTAATAATGGAGATTAGTTTCTGAGAAATAAGACCATGGATTTCATGAAAAGTATTACAGCTTTTAATGTGGTAGGATACCAACAATGTAAGTTTGAAATCATAAATACTAGAGTAGAGAGAACTGCTAGAAATGGGGTATTAAGATCCATTAAGATTCATTTGGCGTCTTTGTTTTTCTTTGTTAATTCTTCATGAGCTGATTTGAACAAATCCTACTTATTTGACCACTAATTCAAACAAAGACATTTCTATCTATAGACCACTTGCAAATTATACACTGCTGCTGCTATCTCACAGTGTAAACAATCACATAAATTAAATAGTATGAGATCTATTCCCTGGTTGAAGACTCACTGAAAAAACCCCTGAAGTGCACAAAAAGTGTCACATTACATGTGACAAAACTACTCACCATCAATCGCAGTGAGAATCCTTATCTCAGTGCACTTTTGTTTATGTATTCACACATTCTTGGTGCAAACATGCTTTCCCATCTGTACAACAGCAGACCTGCAGAATGATACAGTGTTTCAGACAATTCCTTTTAAATGATATGAAATAGCTGGTTTAAGAAAGGGCTCCAAGACATGGGGTAGCTTCAACTCTATTAAAATAACAAGAGCAACGTAAATTAATAACTTTTTATTCTGTCAGGGTAAATAAAAGTGGAATTTTTAAATTAGCATCTTTTTCCATTTGAATTCATTGCTGATCAGTTTTCATCAGTTAGAGTCACGTGACCTACTGAAACTACTTGTTTTGGAAAATATATTGCCCTATTTTATGGTGGGGATGGTTTTAGACTGAAGAAGAGCAAGGCTGAGGACCTTGTTGGAAGAGGGGGGCACTGGCACTTAACAGCAGTTTTCCTGTGTTCTGTCAAGGGGCAGCTGGTATAGTTCCCATTAACTTCCTGAATGGCCAGTTTTCAGTGCACACTTTTAAATAATACTAAAATAAGTACTAAAATAATAGTTAAATAATACTAAAATTGCAAATATAATGTGAAGTTTGTGACTACAGAATAAATTCCACTCCATTAAAATAATAAACAAACCTGACAGGATATTAAACTGAGTTTCCATGAAAACAATTCTCTGTGCAGGTTCCTCATCTCAGAGCTTGATTAGCCATTGCCATAGAGAGCAACTCACAGCGTAGTCAGCCCAGGGAGAACAGCAGGCAGTCCAATCCAATTTCACTTTGAAATGATTTTTTGTTTGCTTTTTGGTTGTTTTTTTCTCCAACACTGCCAAACTCATATGACTTCAACATGAAACTGACAGACATGTTTAATGCCAGACAGTTTTTAATCTATTAAAGAGAAGTAGGAAAACATAAAATAGTAAAAAGCCACAAAATCAAACACCAGAGGTCAAGTACAACACATAAAGGACTGAAAGAGTCCACCACATCTGGACTTGTGTGGTGTAAACAATCTTGTGTAAACTATTAGTAGTTCATCTACAATAACATAAAAGCCCATTTCCTGTTGGCCCTGCTTAAGCTTGTGGTTGGTGGCTGTTACGAATACTTGCTGGAGTGAGCATTCCTCCTCTTACACTCCACCGTTTGTGAATCCCATGGCTTGGCTGTTAAAGCATTTCCACATTCCTTCACTGTGTCTACTATGCTCCTTTGGCCCTGACTTAGCACAAAGATGATTCATACTAAAACAGCAACCAAATGGTAAAGGGAGCCAGGAGCCCTGTAGAGTACTGGGTACAGTCTTGTACCTGATGGTCCTTGATCTTCATGCGACTCTTCAAAGTCTTAACAGAGACTGATAAGAAACAGTAATCACAACAACACCGTAATGTTGTGAAGCTTAGGCAGTGACTGAGTAAGTGAAATTGCCTTTCAAGTGCTGGGATATTATTTTTGATGTCTTGGGTACATTTAGATAAACCTAGCACTGCTCTTTCTTTGCAAGACATGATGACATTAATAAGGGAGGAAAGAATTAAGCATATATAGAGAGGGGTGAAATCAGTTTGGTGGAATATCACAATTAAAGTTGTGCCTCTTACACTACCATTCATGATGTTTTGTCCCACAGAGCTCTTGCAGTCTCAAAGGAATACTTAGTAAAATACATTCCCTGTGTGTATTCCATGTGTGTCTCTGTGTGTGGATCTAATGATTTTGTCTCTCACTGTCTGAGAATAAATACTTACATAGAAAAGAAATCAGGGCAGTTCATGAAAGAGTAATGAATGACTATGCCTTACACTGACACTTATTGTTCAGATCTATTATTAAATAGACTTCAAGGATATGTGGGGAATTTGAATAACTGCAACTGCAACGCTCAGTCTCCATAAACCCTAAGCCCAGCATTTGAAGATAAGACTGAACCTGGCAAACTGGCATGCATGTAATTGTACTACTGGGTATAATTTATCCATCCTAACAATACAGTTACACCTAGACTAGTCCCTAAGCAATAATCTATGTTAAACTATCAGATACCATAGTCCCATATGCATAATTCAAGCAAATTATTAAGATGACTGTAGATTTCCTGTGGGTAATGTTTAGATTTAGGATTAGTACTACTAAATGTTGCAACACATAGCACTGGTTTCCACAGACATAAGACTGAAAGTATATTTGGTACACATCATTCCTAGCTACCCAATCAGTCCTTATGCTGTTTGGTGTCTGTTACTCTCCTTTCACTACTAGCAGAGGATTTTTGAACTAATGTGGCACAATAAAGTGAATTCAGAAACACATATTAAGTAAAAAATTTCACATTTGTGGAGGGGTACCTAATTTGCGGTAGTATTTAGTTATAATTATATACTGTCTAATAAACAAATAATAATTATTTATTAGACAGTAAAGCATTTACCCCACAGCTGGAGGAGGTTTTTGATCCATCAGTGAGTGAGTCAAATTTAAAATCTGATCTAAAGCAATTTTACTTTTCCTCATCCCTTTATGTCTCTTAGGTCCTTTGTGAGCATAGAAATTCTGTATTTATTTCCTGCAAGATTTTAATTATTTATCCCTGTGCTGAAAAGAAAATCTGTCCAATTTTACCTTTGCATTTTAAAAAGAAAACATTTTTTTCATGTTTTGTATGAAGTTATTACTTATCCTATTTTCAAAGGTTACCTTCATTTTTTATATAAATGTAGATAGAATTTCTTTTGAAGTGCCCAAGAATTAAATCAAGTAAAGAATTTGGCCTGCTAGTAAATTCTTTAAGGATCTGATACAAAGAACAAAGCAAACAATCCAACAATCCTGAAATTTCCTTATGAGGTATAAACAAGAAACCTGAAACTTGCTGTTTTACGCAACAGACACTGATGGAGAATTTCACCAAAATGGCATACTAAAAATTATTAGCAACCCTACCAAGGGAAGCACAAAGTTACTAGAATTAACTTTGTGTCCTGGTTTGAGGTAAAAGAGAACCACTTGTCTTTTCGGTGATTTTACTTTTCAGCTAAGCCTCTTCTAACTAATTGAACCCTCTGAAATTAACAGCATATTTTTCAGACAGTGTCTGCTTCTAGCAGATAACGTCTGATGCTCATAGTGAATACCAAGGGACAGTATGCAGATTATACTTACCTCTATAACGTCCAAGGTCAGCTAACTCTGTTATGTGCTCTGCTGGAAGGCCAGAAGTGGAATAGTGTAAAGGGATCACACCTGTTGAAGGAGCAAGGACAGGACAGGTGACCCAAAACTGACCAACGGGGTATTCCATCCCATCTGCATCATTTTCATTATAAAAGCTGAGGGATCAAAGGTCAGCTTCTTTCTTCAATGGCTGGTGTCTGAGGAGGACTCTGTCTGCTCATTAACCTTTGATCCAGATCTGCATGTTCCTGAATCCAGATCCCGTCCACTGCTGGGTCCAGTCAGGGACTTTACCAGTGCCTGCCAGTGACACCACTGTCATCCTGGAAGCTTGATATGGTTTTGTATATCTTGTGTATATTTCATTATTTTCTTATTAGTATTATTTTATTTTCTATTTATTATTTTATTATTATATTTCATTAAGACATTTTAGTTTCTTTTAAACTCATAAGTTTCTCCCACTTTCTCTCCTCTCCTCTGCAGGGAGATTCTCTCTCTTCTCTGGGTCAATCCATCCCAAACCATGACACTTTCCAAGAATAAATGTGTGAAAATACATATTCTATCTGTGACTAGACTTTTACTCGTATCACCCACTATGGTGAAACAATACAATTTTCCCTCTCATAGAACCCATGAGGCATAAAAAGTACAATTTCCATATAATAAGAATGTTTCAACTATCCCAGATTCAGGCAAGAGCAGCACATTTAAGTATTTACTTATGAAAGTCAAAATAATTTATTTCTAGGACTGTAAATGTCTGCCTAGACATTCTTTTGGCACGCAGTTTCTAACTTAATCTTGAGGCATTCTTCTTTGATCTCTAGAAAAAGATAGACAAGGACAGTCATACTGCGCAAGGTGTGGGCTGGAGCACTGGTCTAGCTTGAGGATGTCATACACGTGGCACACCTGGCACAGCCATTTGGCCACCTTGGGGTCTACAAGAGCTGAAATATATACCTCTAACTTACCAACTCACATAATTTATAAACTCTGGTTGATATTAGTGACTCTTTATGTATACAGGAATGTTGGTTTTATTTACACGTTGAACTAAATTTTCCCAGCACACTGACACACAGCTCCTACTCTCATCCAAGTTGATTTTCAAAACTCCGGTCAAAAGTTAAAGAAAAGTTCTTATTGCATGATCCATTTTTCAATAAAAATGGCAATGCCCTTGAAAATCTGAAAGGTGTAACACTGACCCAAAACAATCCCTTCGAAATTTTGTAGGCAGTTGCAGCACCCTGATTCGCCAGCATTTTTGGGTTGCTAAATCAGGGAACAGCTGCTGGCAGAAGCCTGGAGGATTAGGCTGTACTTTGCTAATAAGAACTGACTGCAGCACCTCAGAAAACAGTGAAAGTCATTCTATAAATAGTGAAGGTTTCTATTACAAAATGCATTTACATATATTAAATCAAGATGCCATAATTAAGGTAGCCATTTCAGAGGAATGTATAATAAAGTCATTAATAATCTCTTACTGCATGTGATTATGGGAAAAGAATCTGACTGAGATAAGCTAACATTTTTTTGCATTTGGAGAGAAACTGTTATATTTTCATATATTTGATATAAATTTGATATAAATTACCAGTAGTGAAAATGATATGGAAAACATACAAGTCTATTAATAATATACACTGTCATAGGTCTTCTAAGGCTTTACTAAGTATATCACAGTGTTTTCATAATTATAATCAGCTAAATAGCTGGTTAAGTGAGTGATGCAATTTAAATTACAAAATTAAAATGTTTGAACTATTTTCCTACAGATTTAGAATGGCTCCTTAAAGGATCTGAAGTGCCAATGGAGTGCCAAGATTCTCTATAGTCAGTGATTGTCTGCTGTTTGCAATCAGTTTCCAATTTGTCCTACTGCTTCCAATAAAATATTAATGTAATCAGATGAAATTATTTCCAGCCCCCCATTTGGTTTTGAGTCAGTGCTGTGTTTGCTATTGTTATAAATGAGAATGTGATGCTCCAAGGAAGTAAGAGTTGGTGAGAGAACAAAAGGTGACAATTTAAAAATGATACTTGAAGTAGCATTATAAAATACTACATGTTACTCTGGTCTAGGCCACTGTAGCCTAGAAACACCATCTCTGAGAACACAGAAGCTTCCTAGTGGAGGGGAATATTTGAGACCACTACTATTCCATCGCTTTTGTTCAAACATTAGCAGTGTTCAAAGATAAGCAACCGGAAAGCTATAAACTATGAACATCAAAAATTTGCCAAAAAAAATGAAGTTACCTTAACAACACAGTAGCACAATTAGTCACCATTAGTGCAGCTATAGATTGTAAATGATTAAAAATGAGTCTTAGATAAAAAGGGTGTATCTGACTAAAAATGTTTCTATTAGAAGGATTTGACCTTCCTACCCGTTAAATCTGAACATTAATCTGGAGACAAAAATCAAGTTACAATTGAACAGATACAATTACATTTCAATTTTGCTTGACAGTAAGCTCAGGTTTCAATTCTAATACAGTTATTTTTTGACCTCAAGTACCTCATCTAAAGTCCTTTCCATCTCTAAATGAAGATAATACCTTCCCGTGTTTATAAAGAGCTTTGAAACCTTTGCTAAATTGTTATTATTTATGTCAACACCCCTGGAAGTATAACTCAACAAGATGGCTGTGTTTGCACATCTAAGCCTGGATGGTATTGTGAACAAAACATTTACTCTATCTCTACGCAAATAAATTTGGCTAGAAATATTGCACCAGATACCTTAATGACAGTTTGCTTGCTTATTTGTCTTTTTT
Source organism: Scolopax mira (assembly GCA_004320125.1). NCBI lineage: Eukaryota > Metazoa > Chordata > Aves > Charadriiformes > Scolopacidae > Scolopax > Scolopax mira. The sequence continues at coordinate 157,219 of BJBW01002374.1, forward strand.
TCAAACAGAATCCTAAATAAGGCTCTGGATCCTACCAAAATATATGTACTTGACTTTCTTCAGAGAAATCTATCCACTGGAATCCATGAGACTGGTCACATGCCTCAGTTTAGGCTTAAGTACACATCTGTACAATCAGAACCACAAAATATGAAACCAGCCCTATTAAATTCATGCAAAGTCAACAGATCCTGCATCAAGCTCACCTCAATGCCTTTATCCTCACTTATCCAGTCTTGTTACACTCCCTGTGAAATCCTTGAATCAATGCCCTATCAAGTTCAATGACAGATGAATGACACGCTTTTTTCATTCATTACAGATTCTGGCTATCACTTTAAGAATTGTCTGATGTCATTCTCTGGTTTTTTTTTAAGTGTTCAATTTAGTAAGAAAAGGAACTAGAATGTTGACAGATGGCAGGGTTTGATAGATTCAAATTACTAGAGATGACACCAGTGAATATACTGTCTCATTTAAAAAAATAAAATTTAAAAAAAAAAAGAGAAAGATTGGAAACGTATAAGCATGACAGAAGCATGAAAGAAGTAGCTCTCTTTTAGTCCCTACCCTAACAAGTAAACAATTTATCAAATAATCTTTCCTTCAAGCACTGTAAGCATTACCCTGTTTCCAAGGAATAGCTATATTCTAATTTCTGTACGTGAGTGAGGAAAGATGATGGCATTTAGCAGTAAAGTACAGGGCAAAAGAACACATCCAGTTTTTTGTTAATCAGTATGTCAGCACAGCCACTGGTATCAAGAATATTTATATAGCTGCAGAAATACCCTTAGGGGTCTCTTGGTGAGGTGCAGTCCAGAGACGGAAGACAAGTCACTCATTTCCTCTCGAGCAGGAGATGGCATGAATAACAGCTCCGACAATCTCAGAGATGAACTGGGCCAAGCTGAAGTACAGGGGTTTTTTTCCCCTCAATTTTTCTGCTTGCACAGTCCAGATGCTGCTTCCCACTCTAACTGCAGACATGGCTCACACATAACCATTCAACGTACCCTGACAGATAAACTGATTCCCGCATCAGAGCACCAGACTTCTAAAGGGTGCTAATAGCATAAAGCTGCAAACAGAGGAACATGAAATTTTCACAGGTATAGAGCCCCTAACTCCCACTAAAGTCAGACAGCACAATCCTAGTACTGGAGTCCAGAAACACCTCTGGATTTGTGTGTCGGTCCATACCATCCTAAGGCTTTTGTGGGCTGACGTCCACTGCAGTGGTCAGTGATGAGGATATAATCTCATGCATTATCAGACTTGTCACCTGTGGAAGATTTTCCTCTCTGCTAAACTGCCTCTGCAATTCTGAAAACAGGAGTGAGAAGGTGTACCTACAATATATCCTGCAGCATCACTGTTGGCTTGGTGTGACATAGGTAGTTGAACTGGCACACAAATATCAATCATCTGTTGGAGTGAGGTATTTTTCTCACATCACTAACTCTGCCCCAAAAAAAGTGCCTATTCTTTCTTATTCTTAAGCCTTCTAAGTTTTATTTCTTATACAGCAGCCAAAAAGTTCAGGAGTTTTTAGAAGCCTAATGAAAGCTAATATGTACATGAAGGTCAAGTGTATGGTTACCAGAAACAGCCATATTTCTGCACTGCAGCTGAAATCAGCCACTGCCAAGATGATGTTTTAGGTTTTCTCTGCAAGATCCCAGGGAGCATACTGCTCAGAGATGCAAAACTAAAAGTACAAATACAACTGCTTTTTTTCAACTGGTATGAAGACCACAAACAACATGACTGCACTACAAAAAAAAAATATTTTAACTATGACTTTGCTGTCACCAAGAATACCTTAAAAGCTTGCAAGTCAGGACAAAGCTTAGAAGTCAACCCAAGAGTGGTTCACAGAAGTTATGGGTCTTTTTCCTTTATTTTACATTCTGATTTAACGTGCAAAAGAAGCCCAGCTCTAAAACTTGAATTTGACTATTTTCTAAGTTTCTTTAACGTCTCTGAAAGCCAGAGGAGTGGTAATAGTGAAAGCGAGACTTGATGCACTTCCAGCTTTCAGTTTGAACTGCTTGCAACCATATCTCCTGCTGAATTGTCTGTGTTTATTTAAAACTGTGATTCTGAACTCATGACAAAGAATGTTTGGGTTAATTTTATGAGTCACATGGAAAGTCATCAAACACATTCCAGAAGAATATGTATATATACATATGTTTTAAAAAAATAAATCTATAACGGCCAATACTTAGAGGCTTTTTTGGTTTTTGGTGGGTTTCTTTTTGTTTGTTTGTTTTTTAATACTTATGTGTTTGTATGTGCCATGTGAGGAAATAAATGGTCTTACTTCAGAAGTAGTCTATTTCTTTCACATCCATGGCAGAAGTTCCTATATGGCAGTTGTTAAGCTTGATAAGTTGATAAACTTTGCTAATCTGGAATTTATAGCCAGATACGTACACAATATTTAAAGTTCAGTAAACCTGGGCCAGATTCTAGTTTTTCTTACATTGGTGTATCAGAGATTATAATTTTCAGTAACATCCTATGGCACTATTTTAAACTTACTTTTTGGAGGTAACTGTACTGTAATTTTAAGTCTACGGGCTAGTCATGGGTTACGCATCCTGTATTAATAGAAAGTCCATTCTGATGGCAAAGGTAAAGTGGACTTAAGGGGTAGCAATGTATAGAATCAGTTAAAGGATGTGACACAAACTTCTGTTTTTTCTGGTGGTGTTTGTTCAACAGGAAATCTGATAAGAAGAGGTAGGGAATGTGGGTACAGAATGAGGCTGTTTTCTTTTCCACAGGAAAAATACATTGTGTAAAAGATATGCAACTTGAATTTCATGACTTAGATTATTTGGTACCTAAAACCTATCCATTTTCCTCTTTAGAGTAACTTAGTTGAAAAATGACTCACCTTGGATCATTAACAGGCTGTCCAAATGTCTCTTTTGGACACACAAATGAGCAGAACTTAAGCAGGCAAAGAGACAATTACATGGATTGTTGAAAGATGAAGCACCCCATTTTGACATTCTGTTAAGATGCCCATATCTGAAAATTAAACCTGTGGCATTAAGAACTTTCAAGTCCAGGACAAGGAATGCTTTTGAGTCTGAAGGAGCTGTAGGGAAATTACTTGATATTTTCCTCTTTCTACAAATTTAAATCACTGCTACTCCCCTGCTACGTATGTATACTGTGGGCTACGAGAAGCAGAAATATTTCACTTCTAGGTATTTAGTAATGAACTAGATTTAATATGTTTGCTCAGTGTAAGGCAGACATTTACTTTGCAGCTCCTGAGTACTATATTTTCCACTTGTGCAGATTATGAATTACCTGTGAAACCAACCCAGATCAGCTCACTTCAGCCAAAATCACCTGTCAATGCAAGTAATGCAGAATTTACCCCTTGTTTTTCTCTATCAGAACACTCAGTGCCCCTCATACTCTGTCTTCCATCTCAGATGTGGCCTTTTAACTTTATTTCTCTCAACAGCTTTCTTTTCCTCCAATTGCTTATGCCCTTACTCTGCACAGGCCCTTTGAAAACATATTTCTAGTTTAAAACAGATAACAGTTATCCAAGGTGCACAGTACCCGAGTCCTAAGTCATGTGCTCTCAGTTGCTAATAGATTCCAGCTACTCCCTTGCAAGAAGAAAATACCTCACACAGCTAACAATGAGGAGCTCTTGTGACTTTGTTTCAGTGACTCCTTGCTAACATTAGCGTTAGTCTTCATTTATAACTAATCTCAAATAATATTAAATTACACCACTAGAGAGACTTTTTCTTATATAGAAGATATAAAATGTCCCCCTTCATCCCTAAAAGGGAGGGAATTAGGAATGGTAGAGACCCCAAAAAAAAAAAAGATGACAGAAAAATAGGTATCTGCAAATTGTCCAAAAAAAAAAAAGCTAAGGCTGGCTGGTGGTATGCATAAAAGCATTCTAAAGTTTATTGTATAGTGGAAGACATTTCTGGGATACTTCAAGAAGTAGCAATGTTATTTGAGATGAATGAAACTGAAACATTGTGTTGTTTTCTCAGAAATCGGACTGTTTGTCTAAGTAGTGGTGCATTTTTTTCTTCAAAGAAATCTGTAATCCCCTCCATCTCTGGCTGATTGTGTGCATGCCATCAAAGGAATGATGATTTATGCAGGGTCCTACTGACACTGGTCTCTTGTAAAGCCTCTGATAGAAAACTAAGACTACAGTTAAGAAAGAAAGTGAAGCTGCACAGAGTTATGCACGTATTTTAAAACCTCTCAACAGCAGTGTTCTATTTCAAAGCAAACCCTAATGTCAGGCCAGGCCCTCCTCTATGAAGCTGGCAAGGAAAATATAAACCTAGACTTAGCAAACCATTTCTGCAGAAGACTGCTTTATGCTTCAGAAGCATTAGGATTCACAAGGGATATAAGAATTGGGCCATATGTTAAAATATAAAGACATATGTTGGATAGTTTATCAGACATGAAGTCAGAGTCCCTTAGCTGTGCCTCACAAGAAGGGCTGAAATGGCCCAAGAAAGTTATTCACTTATTATGTCCTTCTCTTGTACCAAAAAATGACTCAAAAAGAAATAGCAAATTGTAGAGAATGAAAAGAAACAATATTACTGTAAACTGATTTTAAGACATTGGTTCATAGTCTCTACTATTAAGGAGATGCCATATTAAGGTTATGGATGTAATCTCCATGTGGATTTCAAGAATTGTTAACAGGGGTAAAGGAAGATAAATAGCTGGTTCAAACTCAGAAGTTGCTAGGTGGCACATATTCATCTGGCCAAAACCAAACCAAACCAAAACACTAAAACAACCAAGTGAGACGACTTCTCCTGTTCCTGTTTCAGTGTCTTACCATCACAGTGAATCTGACGCTCAGTTTTCCCAGCCCTGCTGTATAGAGCTACTCCATTACACACAAATAACAATCAACCCAGGGTGTTTAAAATGACTACGCACAGCTGCTAAATCACTTTTTCTAGCATATCCTTTGTCAATTTTTGCCATTAATACATATTTGACCTGATGGTCAGACTACCCACTGACCCGGACTCATCCGAATGAAAGAAAACAGACTACTGTCAATCAAGGGCTCAGCTGGTTTGCTTCCTGCAAGTATTTCTTGAAGGAAGGACGAAATCTGCCTACAAGTCCTTCCAAGAAATAATTGTCTGCTTGTGGTGCTCAAATAAATATCTTTTATTGCCTGTTTGCAACTACTGGTTTTAGAGAGAGTCAGAGTGAGCCTGGCATACACTTTAGAAAAATTAATCCTCCAAAATGGAAAAAAAAAAAATCCAAAAAACTCACTGTGGACTTCATTCACTGCTCCTTTCCGCTTGTTACATTTGCTCTTATGTTTGAAGAGGCCCAAGCAGAGCTTCTGTGCACAGGACTTCATGGTTCCTCTCTCAGAGACATTGCAAATAATGAAGCAGAGCCTCAGCTGTTTGCACACTGTGTGTCATCTGCACAGAAGCACAAAGTACCCATGCCCGTACTGGTGCTGATCATTTCTGGTCTGGATTTGTAGGCACAAGAGGTTTAGGTAAGGTTAGGAAAAGCACCAGGATTTTACATTGTACAGAACTAAAGGCTAAAAATAGAATAGCTCTTTACAAGTAAATGTAAACAGAACAGATATTACAAAACAATTCTTCCTCTCTGCATACATGCAAATCTACATTTTGTATGTTTGTTTTCATTGAAGAAGGTCATCATATCATCTTCATAATATGGCTTTATGGACTGATATGTTTACCTACACCACCATACTGTTGAACTCTGCTCCTCTGAAAGCAAAGTAAGTTTTAACACTAACTTCAGTGTGACCATGATTTCACATTTGAGTCATTTTTCATCATTAGAAGTTTAGAGCTTACCAACAAAAGTTCTGTTTTTACTACTCTCCATCTTTCCAGTGCCAGTTCATTTTATGTCTGTGGTAAGCTGATCAAAGTCAGGTCATTAATTGCTTTTTTACAAAGCAATGTAAGACCCATTGATTTTGAAACTGAGCCCGTATTATGAATGTTCTTGAGGTTTAAAATAAGGATTGATCTGGTATCTATTTATTAGTGCTGTTCTATATACTTTAACTAATGACTCTTTAGGTCTTCAGACTAATGGTTTCTGCATATGCTTTCATGGAGAAGTATTTGCCACTAACTTCATAGAAAATTACGTTTTTGAAATAAGTGTATTAAACAGAAAGAGAAAAATTAATAAGAAAAAACAACTGCATATTTCGAAGGTCTCCACTGATATGGAAATGAATGCTTTATGCATACGACTTCAGAAAAAACAGATGGACTTCTGACATGTTTGACTGCCTTACAAATCAGAAACCTCTTAAATATTTTGAGTCACTCCCAATTTCTCTTTATTTTTTATTACCAGATAATCTGGGATCAGTCAGACCCACTGACAACTGCTTCACGTTCATCCTCCCTGGCTGACCAGGTGGGCAGATAGACAACTGGCATTATTTGCAACATAAAGAAACATGGCCCTGAATATATAAGCTAAAATGCAACAGTTCACCTAAACCTCCATCAGAGCAAAATGCTGGTATTTTATTCCTGATTCATAGACATCAAGATTATCATATCCAAGTGATGATGATGGATCACTAGGAAGGTAGCTGGTGACCTAAGTGTTGTCACTTACTGATCTAAAATATTTTATTTACTTATGTTTAGGCATTTTAACTAAAAGTAATCAGTATATTAAACTTGTAAATCTAGATGCATTTAGGATGTAAACACCTATTCATTTTTAACTCAGTGTGCAGAACAACTTAATAACATCATTACACATTATAAATACATCACTGTACATGATAAGCATGCTGTGGTACACAAGAAAATTGGATTGCACATTTATGCTAATTGTTTGATGAGACATCATTACACCAATTAACTATATTTTGTTATTTATCTTTTCACTGAACTGTGCTTGCAATTGCTAAAGCTTGGTATTGTTTCATAGAATGATTTGGGATGGAAGGGACCTTAGAAATTATTGAGTTTCAGCCTCCTTGCCATTAGCAGGGACACCTTCCACCAGACCAGGTTGCTCAAAGCCCCATCCAGGCCCAAGCCTGGCCTTGAACACCTCCAGGGATGGGGCATCCACAGCTTCTCTGGGCAACCTGTTCCAGTGCCTCACCACCCTCACACAAATGAATTTAATCCTGATATCTAATCTAAATCTCTCCTCTTTCAGTTTAAAACTGTGATCCATCGTCCTATAATCTAAGCCACTCTCAAACCAAGAGAACAAAGACGACTCCAACATTGTTTAGAAAAAGCACACTTAAGAAGTCTTACAGAGAAAGAGGGCTGGGATGACATGCAATTTTTCAATATCAATGTAAATCAGTCATGAAAAGTGAAGCAGATGCTGGTGAAGTCCCATCCCTTTTTTGATGACACTATTAAGTCCCTGGATTGTCCTTTTAGGAGCTCCATGAAGGAGAAACTCATCTAGGTTTGAAGGCCACTAGATATTTCCATTCCTTCTCCACTGAAACAGTAAGGGTAAACTTCCTTGCCATAAAAATGCTGTGCTTCCCTTGGATATGAAAACAATTTGCTTAGAAGGTCATCAGAGCTACAGTACAACCCAAGCTCTAAAAGGAATGGGGTTGCACATGCTAACACAGCTGTAAAAGGTAAAACAAATGAGAGGCAAGCTACTGGAAAAAATCTGTATTTCTGAGCAATTTGGTATTGGGCAGACCTCAATGCTGCCTGGTTACATGGGAACAAAGAGTGTTCTAAGCATATAGTTTGCTGCTATCCAAATCATCGCTAACACTAATTTTTTTTAAACCTGCAAACTAAATTTAATTGACACGGAAACTGTAAATCTATCAAATGTCAAACCTCACAAAACCATCTTTGAAAATCAAGTCAGGCTCAAATCCTACCTAAAAGCAAAAGTAGAACCAGTGAAGACCCTGGTATGTAAAGTATTATACAATTACCTTGGCTGGGGCTTCTGGATCTCCCATCTCTTCCCATCTCTCCCCCTGAGGCACCCAAATTCTACTAAAGCCCCCCAGTTTAACATGAAAATATGTTCTGTTCTCTTTTTACAAAAGTCAGCAAGTAATTTGCATTTAACCCTATAAACAACACACACACGGAGAAATATTTTTCATAGCAGAAGCACAAGGCAAGTCATCTAACAATGGCCTCTTACGATCAAACAACACAGAAGAGAGAAAGCTATGATTGTTGGTGTTATAGACATCCTTATACGTTTCTTTAACAGATTATAATATCTCATTTTCAATGTAACTTCATTTCTTCACTTTCCTAATTTTTCCATTCTTTGCAATAATCATTCCTCTATCGCTAAGTGAAAGCCTCACCTGCCTCAGCAAAATTCCCAACCAAAATGCTTTAAACTCAGTCTATAAAAGTGAGATTTATGGAACATTTGAATTAATGTGTCACCGATAAAAATTCAGTGGTTTCACTTTACCTGCAGATAGATTCTAATATGCTGTATTGAAGGTACAATCCTTATGGCACTAACAAGTAGTAGTGGGCTGAATGCTAATGGTCACAATGTGCATTTGGGTGGTAGATAGCACCTTCAACAGCTTTTGTCAGAATTTTTTCAGACAGACATAGCCATTCCTAGCAAAACTTACCTTCAAGCCTTTTTCACTACTTACTGCTTAATAAGCTTTGGTAGTGGTAGCAACAAATAAATATAAGAAATGTTCCCTGGAACTTATCACATTAAGATATATATCTACAAAAAATAGAGGACAGAATTTTTGCTCTCCCAAACATGCTATTCTTTATTCATTATGCCTTGGAAATATAACAGCATATAAAGCCAGTTACTTCACTTGAATACACCACAACAGCTCTGCAGAGCAAAAGGGCCTTGCGCACAGTCACTATCACCTAACAGTTACTCTCTTCTCTAGCAAGGCTTGTGGGTAGGTTTTCACAGCCCATATTTATCCATGGATTAATACACAATGCATGCTTTTGCCTTGCTGCTTCATTTATCATTCAAGTATGGCCTTGACCCTGGCTGCAGTGAGGCTGGTTCCAAGAAAGCAGCTGGATTTCCCCAAGTGTCTCTAAATTATCTGAAGCCCAAACGTAAATGCAGATCTCTGCCTACCTTTTGACACATGCTATTATACAAGAGCAGTGTGAAGTATTAATATTCATTGGCAGGAAAAAATAATTTAACTAGAATAATTTATTTAAAAAACCACTTTTCATCAGAGGAGAATCAACTGTGAAACCTGCCTTCGAGACCATTTACCTTACAGGTCACTTCCTATTAATAAGATACATATGTAATTGATATTTAACAGAAATCCTGGCAATGCTATTTGAAAGATGTTTTTGCCCCTAGTTATTTTTGCATTTAGAAACACACTGCTGTCAAAGTCTTCAGTGTGATAGTCACTGGTGAAATAAATATTTTGAAATTCTCTTTTTGTCCCCTGCTTAGATGGAAACAGAAGCAGGATGATAGCTGTGCGCAGCTCAGCTGAACTTGCAGTCTTTTCATCTTGTACTTTGGTTCAGATTTTTGATCTTTGATTCCCACATCTGTTTTCTTGTGTGACTGCTTGTTAACAGCACCGCCTGGGACAGTTCATCCTGCTGGAGGAATTCACCAAGACCTAACGCTGCCTCTCCATTTGTACTTTTCCTCCCTTGATCCTACCCTTCCACATCTTATGCTACAAGGAGCACATTGCCAGAATTGGCCTTCCAAAACCCAAAATGATTTAACGTAGCATACAAAATGTCATTGATACAATTACATGTAAAAGGAGAAAAATACCCAATCACAGAATTTTCCTTGTAAGGCTTCCACAGAGAGACTTTACTTCTAAAGATACAGGCTGTATTGCACACAGGAAAAGTACCAGGGGAGTTTCTGCTTCCAATTTCTTTACTCTTATGAGGCATTAATTCTTCATGCCTAAGGCTTTCAGTTTTTGCAAAGCACTTGATAAAGCAAATGATGAAGAAAGAAAAAGAGAAGGTCTAAGGCTTCTGGGGTGAATTTTTTGCCAAAGACTGTCATATAAGTGACCTTTTGCTTCCCCATTTTATTATGTGTACCTACAGCCTAATCTGGACCATAGTATCAGAGATACAGCCCAAATACAAACAAGAGGATTTGGCTAGTGAAAAAAACCCACAGGCATTTTAATTTAGCTATAAGTAAAATCACATTCATAAATTTGTATGCAGACATGTATATGTGTGTACAAATATAGTCAAAATTTATTATTGTGTCTAGAATGCCCTGAGAAACAATAACCTGCTAAGAAGAAGCTGGATAAACCAGGTTTTCACATACTTGGGAAAAGGAACAAAGTATAGGTACTTGCTGTTCCCGTCATAGCCATCTTGATTTGCTCAACAGACAACACCTGATGGGTGGGGGGAGGGAAACCACAACCCAAAAATCACTCTCCTGAACTTTTTTCAAACCATCTGCCAACCATCTACTCTATGTTATGTTGTCATGTTGACTGAAAATTTGAATGACATCAAGAAACTGACTGCCTCCAGAGCAATAAGAAGATGAAAGCTCAGCAGAATATGTGTTGGTCTATGCAAGGTTCAGGAAAGTCAGACCCAGAACAAAAACTATTCCCTGTGCACCAAGAGCACAGTTCTCTCTGAACCACTGTCCCAGTGCCAGCAGCACTGTGAGCCTGGCTAATGTCATCCTACTAGCATCTTCAACTGCTGCTGCAAAAGGTTGCCAAGTAGGTGAGAAAAGGAAGGAACCATTAGACAAAAATTCTGAGACGTTGCTTTTCTTCAGAGAAAAGCATAGAAAGGAATGTTATAGATATTTAAACACCACAGAAAGTCATAAAACAGCAGAGGATTGCTTCTTCAAGCATGAACAAGTGAACTAATAATTTTAAAGGAATCAAAATAAGCTTCGGAGTCATTAAGAAGCTACATTCTTAAAACATACTTTTTTTTTTTTTTAAAAAAATGCTCCTCAGTGAAAACTCCTTTCTGTCTTAGTCCTACAAGGAACATTCTGGCTTTCTTCCAGGTGTCCTTTAGCTTTCAGTGACTAAAGGAGCAGGAAAAGAAAGAGGAATGGGAAGGATCACAGAAAGGACTGGATCACAGAAATCCTGGACTTGGCATCAGCAACACAGCACCTGCCAGCGCAGCGCTAATCCATGTGTCAGGCCACATCCTGCCTCCTGCTCTTTCCTCCAGGTGACAAGTATCTTTTTCTGCAAAATTTTATAGCCATCTGTTAATTGGGCAAGCAACACCACCCTCCGCTCCCATTAAAGCCTCCGCCTGGGTATTTAAGACCAAAGGATAATTAAGATGCCATTTGAAAGACATACCCAAAACAAGATGGATATGAGAAGGGTGAGCCGCTCTGAAGTCAATTCCCACAAAGAGCACTAATGATCTTCTGAATAATGAGTTATGGAAGAGCAGCAGCTGGTGCAGGAGAACCAGGACTTTGTGTGAATACAGTCAGTCTGGGTGCCAAACTGTTTTGTTGCCAAAACAACAAAACCAAATCAACCAGTTCCTTAAAAGGGTATGTTCTGCTTAAATGGCAATGCTGACAGATCTTCATCTCAAAAGGTGTTTCAATTGCATCTAATAGTTGCCTTATGCAAAATAAATCTTTGTCTCATTTCACTTTTTAACAGCCAAAATATTACCATAAAGGTCAAAAAATGTGAAAAAAAGCAATTAGTGTTGGCTTTTGCTAGGTTCTTGTTAACTCTGGTAAACAACTGATTGTATTAGACAAAGATCAGAGAACAATGAAACAACCAGTCCTACTTTTCCCAGATCTTGTAGCACAGATGAGGCAAAACCAGACTTGGATAAACCCACTGGGAGAAAATGTTAGGGAGAACTTTTTCCATGAAATGTCACTGAATTTCACTGAATTTTTTTAGAGTTGGAAGGGACCATAGAGATCATCTAGTCCAACTCCCCTGCTGAAGCAGGATTGCCCAGAGCTAGAGCATGTTACTCAGGACTGCATCCAGGCGGGTCTTGAAAATCTCCAAAGAAGGGGACTCCACGACCTCCCTGGGCAGCCTGTTCCAGGGCTCCGTCACCCTCACTGTGAAGCAGTTTTTTCTCATATTTGAGTAGAACCTCCTATATTCAAACTTATGCCCGTTACGCCTCGTCCTCTCGTTGGCAACCACTGAAAAGAGTTTGGCTCCCTCCTCCTTCAAACCACCCTTTAGATACTTATAAGCATTAATAAGATCTCCCCTCAGTCTTCTCCAGACTAAAGACTCCCAGCTCTCTCAACCTTTCTTCATAAAGGAGATGCTCCGATCCTTGAATCATCTTTGAATCATCTTTGTTGCCCTTCGCTGGACTCTCTCCAG
>BJBW01002374.1:169639-185904 GCA_004320125.1 Scolopax mira
CCAGAACTGGATGCAGTATTCCAGTTGTGGCCTCATCAGTGCAGAGTGGAGGGGGAGAATGACTTCCCTCGACCTACTAGCCACGCTCTTTCCTATGCAGCCCAGGATTTCTTTGGCCTTCCTGGCCACAAGAGCACACGGCTTGCTCATTGTCATCTTGCTGTCTACCAGGATCTTTCTGGTAGAGATCTTTCTCTACCCAGATCTTTCTCTTCGGAACTTCTCTCCAGCAGATCCACGCCTAACCTGTATTGGTGCCTGACATTCTTCTTCCCCAGGTGCAGGACCCTACACTTTTCCCTGTTGAACCTCACGAGGTTCTCCCTTGCCCAGCTCTCCAGTCTGTCCAGGTCTCGCTGTCAATAAACTTTGGCCTGTTGCTGAGGAAGTTCTCTCTGGGACAAACTAGGAGCACTTTCACTATTTCCCCAGGCAAGATAACCTAAAAGCTAAGCACTGGGACGGGAGGTGGGTGGGTTTTGGTGTTTTTCTTAAAGCTTCAATTAGAGAAGCCATCTCTATTCAAGTGTAAACACAAATATATCAGTTGTCTAAATGGGATTCTGGGACTAATGCCTATTGGACTGTGTGCTATCAATACATATTGTGACTTTAAGTGAAAAAACATGGAAAAGAGCAATGATTATGAGTACTATGCTGCAGAAGTACCCAGGTTACTGGTGCTTTGCAAACATATACTTTTTTTTTTTTCTGTTGCTGTCTGAGCAGAAGTATCAGAGGAATTACATGAAAGAGGTTCACCTTTTGTACTCAGAGATGCTGTTTTTAAAAAAGGCAGAATGTGTCCTCTTGAGTCTTCTGTGAAGCCATCAAAGGTGAGCAAGAGATCCCGTCCTTCTTCAGGGGAAGGTGAGAGCAGTGTCTAAGCAAGTACTGTCATACATGTTCTTCTTCAACGGGCAATCCAAAGCTTGCCAGGATGTTTTACAACTAGAAAACCTTCTCTCAGTGAGGAAGACCAGGCTTTTAGAAGCCAACAGACAAACTAGAATTCCTTACTATTAGGTAAAAATTGCTGCTTTGATGCACTTTTTCAATTTTTTTTTAATAAAATACCACTGGGAGTGTAAATTGCCAGGAGGAATGTATTTAGAATAGCATCTCCTAAGCTGCAGGAGTTCAAAGTCGAGACACACTGGTAAGGCCAGGTGACGCTGTAAAGCAAAGACATATTTTACAGCATAGGAAAAAGGTAATATATATGGCTGTTAGCAAAACTATCACCCAAAGACCTACTCCTCATTGAAGGTATTCATGACTTTCAAACTGAGCTTTGCAAACATATGCAGATAAAACTGCAATTTGTGACTACAGCCCAAGCAAAAAAGAAAAAGCCAAACATAAATGAAAAAAGGATGTAATTTTTCTTCTCCCTCACTTCTGCATTGGAAAAAGAAATTAGAGGGCAATAGCTTATAGCAAAGCTTTATATCTCCTCCTCTGTCAAAAGTTTGAAAAACTCAAAATTTCAAATGTCTTCACGGTACAACCCCAACTCCATGAGCTGAGTAAGAAGTTTCTTTAAATAAGGCTAGTTAAACGGAGTTTTTGTTGTCTGTTTTGTTGTCTGTTCATTTATTCAGCTTCAGTGCTGAACTATACCATCTCCCTTCTGTACAGCTCTGCTTCTCATTTTACCAATTTGCTTATCTTTAGGCATTGCATTAAGTTTACTGTTGGAAATCTGGAATTTTAGAACTCAGAAGATGCAATCATTCATTATCCTCGATATCATCGACTAACCCAAATCATCTCTCTCATCTACTTACAGGCTAGTCTAATACCACTCCATCACACCTTATCTATGTAAGTTTTATTTCTACTACTACTGCAGTCAGAAGAAGTGTACCTGTGCTGCACATAATGCCCTTTTTTCATTAAGAAGAATGAAAAATAAGATGAGGTAGAGGATGTAATTGCAGTGATTTAAATTAGGGAGAATAACCATTAAGGAGTTTGTGCTCTCCCTTAATGTGCTTTGGAGATTATGGGTGAGGTTAGAAGCTTTAGGAAATACACATGGAAGCATCAAATGTTTGACAGTCTTCCCTTCTGGAAGCAAGATGTGAGGCACATTTGTCATATACCATTATGAAAAGTGTCTAATTCAACTGCTGTGATAGAATGCAAATTGTTTAAGTGGCCACGGTCTCCCTGGGGTGTAGAAATGTCACTGCAGGGAACTGATTATCAAGGCTTCTTTTACACAGTGCATAGTGCCCAGGAGAGCTCTGCTAAGGGGGGGGTTTCCTCCCTGTCAGGTGCTGTGTTGAGCTGACTTTTGAGTTAACATAAATTATTCATGTCCCTTTTATCAGTTGTTACCCTTACTTTGTCCTCTGCTTGATTTTGGTTCCAACTGCCAAATTCCCTGGTGTCTTTCAAGTATAAATGATAAAGTGATATTTGAGGCATATTTGTAGTAATTTGGCTTTTGCTAACAACGTCATACATTTCAGCACTTTAATATTAATGTATCCTAGGGTTAAATTACAGGAATGTAATGATGGTTGTTTTATGATCACAAAGAATACTCTAAATTCTTTCTTCTCCATTGGAGTTCTGAAATTATTTTGACATTTTTAAATCCCAAGAGTTATTTCTAAGATACAATGGAATTGTTCAGTGGCTTCCTTCTGCCTTTTCTTTTGCTTTTCAGTTGGTAATAATATTCTTTACTAAGTAATGCCCATTAGCTACATGTATATTCTATTGTAAAATGTCTAAAAGAGAACACAATCTACTATTATAATATATCACAGCAAAAATGTTTGAGATTTCCTTTGCAAAATGCCTCAGAAAAATTGTGTGCATAACAATTTTCCATCAATATCTGAGAGGCTTTAAGCAAAAAATTCTCAAAACTTCCAACCCCTTTTTTTAAGACTTAACATTATGCAAATCCATACTACTTAAATAAATTTATGAAGCACAAAATTGAGGAACCATTTTCCAGGCAACTACAGAGACCAGAATCCATTCCTCTTTGGATGTTTCCCTGACATAAAGGAATTCATTCAACAGAGAGAGGGCTGTGACACCTGTATTACCTGAGGATCTGTCTGAACAAGTGGATCTTTGACCCGTACAGTTGTGTGTCAGCTGTAGTTAAATGTACCATGTTATCTGCTTCCTCTTCTAAAGATTTAAATACCCAGAGAAAATACCCGTGTTATCCATTCATCCTTCTGTTGCTTTCTAATCCCATTAAAACTGCATTGTAATGTTGGAGTGGTTAATTGAGCAGTTATGAAGCATGAAGTACAGTAAAATGAATAGGAGATGAAGAGATGTGAGAGTCCAGGAGTGCTCTGAGAAAAAAAAATAAATAGATTGCTCAGAGCTGCTATGTTTAAGATTCATAAATCTTTCAGATTTAGGCCAATACCTCAGTTCCGAGGAAAAAGAATCCTCAGAATCCTCAAAATTAGGGATTTCTTATCCTGAGTATTTTACTGCACTGTCACATCTGGTTGAAAGAGTGCAGCAGCCCAAAACGCCCGCAGAAAAGGTGAGGGGGGGGAGCACTGAGACACAGAAAAAACAGTTGTGCAGACCTTCGCTCCCAAAGACACCAAGCTTGAAATTGCCATCTGAATGAGACCACTTTCTGTATGCTGTCTTAGAGCTCTTGAGTGACAGGGTGGTATTGGGAAAGCTTGACAAGGCCAAACAGTTGAGAAGCACAGATTTCAAAGCAGAAGGTGACAACTGGAGGTGTCAGGAGAGAAGACAAGTGCCTGCGTCAGCAAAGCACTCTCAAGAGAGAAGACTGAGAATTTAGCCATGATTGATTTTGGCAATGAAGGCAAATAATATATGGAAACAAAGCTGGAGATTGCTCCTTTTTGAGCACCTGACCCTTTCAGTTTGCATGTGCTTCGGTAGGCTGCACAGCAGCCATGATCTCAACCAGATTCAACCGACTGCTGGAGAATGGAATCTGTGAAGGAGCAAAAAGGTGAAAGAAAAAACCACCATGACCTGGGAACTAAAAAGTTCCTGGCATCCACTACGACGAACAGCTTCAGCAAAGCAAACCAACAAATGCAAAATGAAAATGCAAGCATTCTTATAGAAATAAATGTGAGATTAAATGACCGTGTTTCTTTCTGCTGTCAGTCTGCTGTGTACATTTCTCATATATTCTTGACACTTCAGCAATAGTTAATTTAGTAACTAGTTTTCTCTGTTTATAGCTTTACCAGTCCAGTCTGGTTATGTAAATAATACATCATAATATTGAAATGGTTGCAGCATTTAATACAGCATCATAAAAATGCAATGCACTTCTGTGCAGTCAGTTAAGTGCAGACAGTCAGGTGTTCAACAGCTACTTGAAATGAGAATATGCAACCAAAGGCAGCACTGCTTAAGTAAATGGAACAGTCAAAAGTCATGTATCAGTGCCTGTTTCTGAAAGAGTACAGCTTCTTGACAAGCACTTATTCTTCTATGTTTGCTGGGGTTTATAGAATTGTCTGAGCAGTCACACTTTCAAGGAGAGCACACTGGGATTCAGGAATCAGGTGTTCCTTCAAGTTGGCCTCCCAGCAAGCTTGATGTTAGAGACATGCTCTTTACAGGACCTTTCACAAAGCCCAGCATTTTATTTTTAAAATGAAAATTTCAGAGCAAGGTTTAGGAAAACTATACACTTTTATGCTTTCCAATACTATGGAGATATAGACCTTGGTATCTTTGCTGCTCAGGAGATGCAGAATCTGCCCCATAGGCTAAGGCATGATAAAGCTTGGCCAATGTGCAAGAAGGAATATGAGAGTTATATCTTACAAGGAGTGTGCATGAAACACAGCTCTATAACCTAAAGAGAGCATATAACTCTGGAGGGTACAAGTACTCAACAGGGAGCAGAAGGATGCAATGGTTCTGATTTTTGCTCCCTAGTATCGTAGAATCACAGCATGGTTAGAGTTGGAAGGGACCTTAGAGATCATTGAGTTCCAACCACCCTGCCATGGGCAGGGACATTTCCACTAGAGCAGGTTGCTGAAAGCCCCATCCAGCCTGGCCTTGAACCCCTCCAGGGACATCCAAAGTTTCCCTGGGCAACCTGTTCCAGTGTCTCACCACCCTCACTGTAAAGAAATTCTTCCTAATACCTAATCTAAATCTCCCCTCTTTCAATTTAAAACCATTGCCCCTTGTCCTGTTACTACACTTCCTGACAAAGAGTCCCTCTCCAGCTCTCCTGTAGGCTCCCTTCAGATATTGGTAGGTTGCTATGAGGTCTCCCTGGAGCCTTCTCGTCTCCAGGCTGAACAACCCCAGCTCGCTCAGCCTGTCCTCATAGGGGAGGTGCTCCATCCCTCTGATCATGTTCATGAAACCAATTCTGAAATAATTAGATAAAAATTGTTCTGAAAGCAAAGGCTCTAGGATTTTGCTCTAAAACTTTGGTTATAGCCTGTTTATCCATCTCTTCTCTGTCCCCAGGTGAATAAACCTCTCACTGATTTCTAAAGGGTGGCCACCTACAACAGGTCAATAGAAGTGCCCATTCTAAGAAAAAAATCAATATGCTTGTCCCCCCGTCAAATCAAACAAACCCATAAATAAAAAATAAAAAAAATAGCATGCAATTAATCCTCACACAATGTGCAAAATTCCAGCCCTTAAGACCAGATTGGAAAATACTCAAAAGCAAAACCTTGTAGCCATAGTTTTTCTTATAATATATTGCTGAAAATACTGCCTTTTCCAGAAACTCGAAGACTGAAGTCTAAGTGGAAAAAAGTCTCCTGAGTACAAGTCCAAGTGTTTCTATCTGAACAGATGTCCTCCCTTTTCTATTATAAAGCAAACACACTCTTGCATGACTCAATTAATGAACAATGATAAACCTACTAGAGACAAAATAATTGTGTTTTCCCTTTCTTATATTATTATATATGCCAGATAGATGATCATTTTGAATGCAATGCTTTATTAATCAAAGATGAGGTGGTTGCCTTTCTCAAAGTCATTAAAATTTAATGTTTACAGCTACTTATCACCTATCACTGTATCTTTGATGTTTTGCATTTTTCCTTATATTTGAGAATTCATTAGCTGTCTCCTTATGCTATTATTTCCCCAAGAAAGTTACATATTAGGTTTTAAAGTAATACAGATAAGTGAGTGTATACCTGAACAGTTTCTTGCCTATGAGTGATCTTGCTTTGATCAATATATTAAGACATTTTTTACATGAACAGAGCTGTGTACAGCAGAATTTCTCATATCACAGATATATCACTCCAGTAAACATTACCCACATGATACAGTATGTATTTATCACAATATATATAGAAGAAGTGGTTACTGACATCCTCTTCTCAACTGATTGAACTACTCCAAAACATTCAAAATTGTTATGAAGGCTACAAAGCAAAAGTTTTTCACTCCAAATGGAGAAATACTCTGATTTTTTTCATGAAATAAAGTATATTCAAAGAGCAGGTTTTAAAGGCATCTCAGGAATCCAAGCAGAAGTGCTCCGGTACCAAATACAGTTCTTTAATGCAGTATTGTACAATTCTACCCATATGTTCTTCAGTGGAGAATCCTATTGCTTTCACATCAGATATATCCTAATATTGCCCTGCAAAACTAACCTGAATTTTAAGACCAAACCTAAGTTTTCAGCTTTTATTACTTATTCTAAATTCATGGTGGGAGAGAGGGGAATAAGCTTCTGTAAAGCTGCCATTTCTAAATAATGACTCCTGAAATCCTATTTACAACATATTCTACAAGCAAAGGTGATTAGGATGTATGAAACAAGTATTTTGAACCTGCCTCTCCTGCCAGATCATCAGTAGCACAGTTTTAACACAGATTGATTGTGTAACACCTGCAGTACCAAAAGAAATAAGAGCTTCAATTACCTCCACAACACAAGCAGGCAGAGCTACTTTCGCACATGCTCAAGAAGCAGAAGGATTGAGCTATAAGGTGCTATTTCAACATAGCTGCTGTGCAAAGGAGTGCATCAATTTAAATTCTGCTAAATCCTCATTTCTTTAAAATAGTTAATGATTTTCCAACACTGTTGAAGGCACGCTTACCCCTCTGTAACATGTTTATGCAGCAACTGTCTCTTCTTTGGCTTATACCAATATATAAAGCTGCACATACAGATGAGCTATGTAGTTACACAAAATATAAGAGACCAGCAACGTCTCAGACACTGTGGTTAAAAAGTAATCTTTCTACATAAACTTTCAGAAGGACAAGCCTCAGAACCTTCAGAAAGACAAACTTTCAGAAGGACCAAGCTGATGCAGAAACCCAGCTCTGAAAGCAAAACATAGTCATTCTTTTCCCACCTGTATGGACCCAGAAAGTTATCTTCCAGATTTTTTTTCCTTCTAAAGAACTAATTTTCTTCTCCAAAATTGAGGCGTCTTGCTTCATCTCTACATGTGTGAATAAAGAAGGCTTTGCTCAAAGAGTTAGATGATCTTACAGAACGACAAATTAACTCAGACCTCTAAAAAAATTATTTTTCAAGAAAAGTCCCTAAAACTTAAGCAACATAAAATTTACTAAGCACAATCAATGAGCCCTCTGGGAAAGAATCAGTACACTGGATAAAACAACAAAGATTTACCAGATGACAGTCCCTGTTTTCTTCTTGTGCCCTTCAAGATATTTGACAAAATAACTATTATTTCTTCTGAAAGTTTGATGAAAGCAGACTTGAAAGACAGCCAAGGCTATTCTCAAATACTGTTTGAGAGTTTCTATTTACATCTATTATTTGAATCTGTATGGACTTTAAATTAATTTGTTGTCCATAAAGTTTAGGGGGGGTGGGGTCAGCCTCTATGTTTTAGGGGGCAGGAGTGCCTCTAAATCACCTAATAACAGCACTGTGTTCTGTTCAACATCAAGTACTGCCTACTGGGCATTACAGAGAATCTGTACACAAGATCCTTCTGAGTGAATAACATGTCTGAATTAAGAATTTCTTCCTGAGTAAAACACCGTAATGAAGAATTGAAAGGAATCTCCTGGGTTCAGTGTGCTGCTATCATAGACAATCTTACCACGTAATTTTTCTCCTAAGGGTATCACATTAAAAATTACAAGAAGTATCTTTAAATGCTGAAACATTTTCTAAATATTAAATCATTTTTATATAATTTCAATTGTTTCTGAGATCACTATAAATACATATATTTCTTTAAACCCCAACTTGTTAATATCTGAGTGTTAAAGGCCAGGAATTCACAAGCAATTTAAGCTCTCAAATAACTTGAAAAATTCCCCTATTAAATATTGAAAATATTGAAAAATGCTTCCAAAGAATAAAATTACAGACCTTGTTAATTAGGATGGTAGAAGTAGCACCTTCTCCTTCCAAATTATCCTACTTCCCTTGTTCAGACTCTGTAATTTATTGTGGAGTGCATGAATAATTCATAGGTACTGTGAGACCTTGGCCAATGTTGCACAAAATCAGCTGTGAACAACACACTGGCCTAACTTTAAGCCACTTTGCTGTAGTTGCATTCACTATCCCAACATCTTTTTTTTTACTGGCTGGCACATTCTTCTCAAGCCTGAAATCATCAATATTTGCACCATAGCCTGCCTCCACATTTAGCCAGCAAAACAAGAATGTGTAACACATGTTAACATCTATGAATGTAACTGGCTCTGAACTTTCAGAAGGAATTACAGCTATTTTGTCAAATATCTTGAAGGCACAAGAAGAATCATTGTATCATGGGAAATCAGTGAGATATAGATGTTCGTTTAGAGGTTTTACACCTATTTAAAAAAATAGGATGGTAACTGACACTTTGCAAAAAATGCCTTCATTTCCAGAAAAATACTAAATATCTGAAAAAAAACCCCAAACCCTAATCTTCATACTCTGTTTTCAGGAATTCACACTACCCTGAACTTAGCAGCCTAGGAGAAAACAGCCAACTAAAAGATACTCAGTACTCCCTGTACCTCAATCTTCCATGTGCTTCAGAGGAGAGACAGGAAAAAGGCAAAAAGACGTTGAAGAATTTAACACATTAATCACAACGGCAGCAACAACACAAGTTCTGCTCTAAGTCAAGAGAAATCTCAAATACATCACACATTTCTGACTCCTGACTGCATGAAGTAGGTTAGATACTGATAGAGGTACAAAAGGCATATGGCTAACGGAATACAGATCCATTTCAGACAACAATCTGACATACATAAGGTATATGTCCAATATATAGATCCATCATTTTCTGTTTTTATAAATAGTATTTAATAGTGAGTTTGAGATTAACTTTTCTCTTTATCACACTCTAAACCCCAACAATAAAAAGCTGTAGCCATAGTAACCCTGACGCCACTGTTAGAGAGAACTACTTGCATCCACTAAAAAAATAAAAGGGTTTATAAATCCAAAAATCAGCACTGAATTAATAAGGGTAACAGCAAGGCATTTGCTAGTATGTCTTAAAGGCAAATATGTCCAACAACCAAATCAGCATCAATTGTCAATAAAATGGGCGGGTTGTCTTTCTGTGTTACTGTACCTTTTTAAAACAAACAAACAAACAAACAAACATAAAAACCCCAAACAATTCAGGCAGTTATATTAAAGAGATCAAAAAGCAAAGGACACCACCTGTGACATCCTGGCCCCACTGACGTCACTGGTCCATCACACAGCAATTTCAATAGGGACAGGATTTGATCCACAGTTACATCTGTGGAGAGATTCTGAGGAGGAAAAAGTCAGAAGTACACTGAAAAAACCCCACATCTACAGCACTGCAAGCTTCCTGCACCTCCATCCTGAATGTATTCTGAATGCAGGAGAGGTGTTCATGCAACAGTTATAATCCCAAAGGTAAGAACATCCTAAATGCATTGTAGCAGATCTGATAAGGAACCTTTCAAAACCACCTGGAAATAGCAGCATGAGTGAAAATGAACATCAGAATTTCTCTCTCTCCATGCAATCCCTTTTAATAGCAATATCTGTGTATTTGGCACATTAGCTAACTAACTGCATCTTCTCACTTCATCACGGCAGTCTTTGCAGCTCTATAACCTCAATTATATAGTGACAGCGCATTAAGCACTTATTAGACATGACATACTCTACCATTCTTCAACATGACCATGTCCTACAGAGAAGATGCAGGACAGAGACCCCAGATACACGAGTAAGCTACTATTATTCATAAAATTTCCCACAACAGTCTTATAACTGAAGTAGTTCCTTAAATTGTGGAAAAATCCAAACTGGCAGCAACAGCTAAAACCAATGTCCAAGCAGTTCCACTGGGGAAGGCAGCTCATGCTGGTGAGAGGCAGAGGTGCAGAGTAATTTTGCAGCTTCCCCAGTGACCTGACAACAGGGGGGGCAGGAGATGATCCATGCTTGACATACCCCAAACAGCCACAGCTTGAACCCTAATTGTCAGCCCCATTTTAAAGATGGAACTGCTCACAGCTCCCATCCAAATTTAGCAGGGCCTTTTAATCAGCAAGACCAGAATCAAATAGCAAAGACAAGGAACACCTGCAGTGATGCCCAGCACGGTACTGGATTTTCCCTACCTTTATTAAGAGGTTCCTGAGAATATGCCCTGATTTCTTTTAGAACAGTTCTTTTTGCATATACCCTGCTGGAACAAATGGTAGCTCTATAAAAGCCTCAAAAAAGCATTTAATTTAGATTTAATAGGGAAGTTAAAAAAATCTATGGGTTCTAAAAGAACATTTACAGCAGTTTAATGAGGACATGGAATAAATCTGGGCAAGAAATATTCCAGCAAGACAACACAGTGCCTGGTTTAGAGTTCATTATCCTAGGAGGTATACTTGCTTAGTTTACATTTGTGATTAAATTTGCAATAAAAGTTGCAACCCAACTGAACCTCGAAACCCTGTTTTTTAATGTGAATTAGCAAATGCAAAAGCAGAAAACCCACCAGTGCTTCATCAACTTGTACTTATTATGGAAGCTCATGCACTTGCAACAGTCAGGATACTGTGTGTCACTCGCCAAATTCATTTACAGTAGTTGCCCCATTGAGGATGTGCTTTAATCATCAAACAAGAAAAATCTACCAATGTCTCTGTCTCCCTCTCCACCTCCTTCCTTTTTTTTATTTTTTTTTCTTTTTTAAAGCATTCCTGCTTTTAAATCCATCTGCAGTAACCATCACTCCATGTCAAGCCTTGGCTTTTGTTCGTACTTTAAGCTCTCTTCAATCTCCATTTTTTGATCCTGGAGGCTACTTCTCAGCCTAATCCTGCAGCTGCCCTGCATACAGCCTGCCCTCTTCTCTGCAACAGAATTGAACAAACAAGTTCAGCGATGAAATTTTTCCTTATCTGTGCAGATAAAAAAAAACAAAAAAAGTACTGCTGTCTAAACTGCACACAGCCTCAATCGCTCAAGGAAAGAGAATAGATGGAGCTGCAAGAAAGGATGATGCAGCAGTGCCAGACAAACGTCTTCATAGTTAAACTGCAACACACTGGCTGCTGTTATAATCTATTTAGTGTCAGTTGCTACCACTTCTCCTGTGTGGATTGGTTCCTGGTTTGTATGTAGTTCCACTGACTGCAACTCAGTGTGAGCAACAGCTGGGCTTTAAGCACCTAATGGCCTCTTGAGCTGGAAGACTCCTCAGTGACTATCCCAAGAACCACGTGTGATTGCTTTGCTTTGTTGGAGAGAGAGCATTTGAGATTGTGCTGTTTAAGGTGAGAGTCGTCAGTGGAGACAGGCTTGATTCTGCACTCCTAGATTTATCTGATACAAAAGACATCTGTCTTCCTTCCATGAAGTGAGCAACTGCTCCCGCTGCAGTCACCCAGCAGCACGCTCACACCTCAGGGCTATGTGGGAGACGAGCAGTGGCTCAGGACTTGCCTTCTCTGTGCAATAGCTTGAAAAATCATGTTCAAGATTGACCACAAACATGTCTGTGAACAAGTTGTCTTCCTTCATATCCCTTCAAGTGGGGCAACAACGTGTCCCCTCTTAAAACTGCACTTTAAAGTTCTTGTATTAAATTGTGCTTGCTGATATCCTAATAAATGCATTAAAGGACTTATTAGGGTTTTGAAATATGTATCTTTGTCTATTAAGTTCAATTAGCAGTACCTACTTCAGACAGATTGGGGAAGGTACATTTATAATTAATCTTCGTCCTGCATTTTAAGGTACTCAGAGGAAAGGCACCCTAAGTGCACAGCATTACTATTAATAGCATGTTTTTGCACTGGCTTATAAATATCTGCCCTGCTGCTTCTCTCGCTTTACTTCTCCCCCATTTTCAGTGAAATTATCATACTTTAGAAAAACAAATGCTAACTGGATGAAACCTCAGGAAAGAAAATGCTCAAATAACCTTGGAAATTACAATTTTTTTATGATTGAGTATGTTTATTTCAAGCAGTAGTACATGTAAACTAGGAGAAATTGGGAATATAAAAATACATAGGATGCCTACCACATAATGGCTCCTTGCAGGAGTAACAACAATAAATATTTAATAGAAATGCAAATTTAACGCCATCTGAGAAGCAACTCCTGCCATAATTTCACACGGAGAGACCAATTGCAGCTGGGTTAAAGCCCTGAACTTCCTTCTAGAGCTGGGCCTTCAGCAATTCATTCCCCAGCACCTAGAAAAGATTGATCTGAATTATTTATGGTTTTGAAATCCTCGGAAGTTCATATTCATCACTTTGACACAGGAGATACAGTTACTGCATATTGTTCGATTGGGTGTTGCTCGACAAGCTCTCCTCACAGACAAAATGCAGCAGCAGAATGGAACTCCCCGAATTATCTCCTGGGCCCTGCCTGGCATTGGGCAGGTGACTGCACCCGCAGCAAGTGGAGCCCAGTGCAGAGGGGACGGCGTAAGGAAGGAGAGAAAACTGGGTAGTTGACTTAAACTCCGGGCAGCAGCTGTGGAAGAGTTATGTCCAACAGCAGATGAAAGGACCTAAAGACTATTTATGGTATGTTCTTTTCTTTTCTTATCTCTTGGGTGTCTTTCAAGACATATGATCCAAATGAATGAGCTCTTTCTAATAATTAAATACCGAAACCTATTTAACCGATCATATCATTGAGCAGATAACAGGAAGCATAAATCATATTATTATCTGCTTTCTTAGTAGAACAAAATGTGGTTGGGCTTGGCTGGGTTTGGGTGGGGGTTTTTTGGGGGCTGTTTGAGGTTTTTTTAAGACCTGTTTTTTAGATCAGTAGAGAAACTTCAATTACAGAAATCTTGCATGAAGCACTGGTTATGATTTATACTGGGCTTGTGGATGATGACCAGTCTTCCTTAGCTGCAGACAGCATCTTTATTTTAGAAATGAAGATTAATAGAATGTAATTTGGTAGGCAAAGCTAGAGCCATTAGGCTGCGGTCAGACCTGCTCACAAACACAGATTTAAAATTATGAATGACTTAAACACACCTGGCTGGGAGCTCTGCAGGCTGCTCATCAGTGCTCTGACTGCTCAGCTGAGCCAGTGTTGTGAGGAACAAAGGCATGCATGTCCACATGCCCAAGTCCACAATTCTACTACAGGATGCACTCAGCATGTTACTTTGGTTTTCCCCCAGGAATGCCTTGGGGAAAAAAAAGAATTAAGCAGGGACAAAGTTAAATTTAAAAAATTAGTGGCACCACATCTCTACCAAAGCACAGAGTGGAAGCCCAACATGTGTACATACATCTACCAAAATTCCTTCAGGAGTATTTGAAATGAGGTAGCCACAAAGCAAAAGAAACTTGTATTGGGATCTGATGTTGCTTTCTCCATTTGTCCTCAGTTCCTTCATCTATCATGGAAACAGGAAGTGCCCAAACTTGCAAATGGGGCGATCTTGCCAGACAAAGGTTCTTGACAGTGCCAGGGACAACTGTGCCACACCTCAAACTGGTGTCAGCTTGTGAGATTTCACAGGAGGCAGAGAACTTACCCCAGTTTTCACCACCAGTACTGAGGCTTCTGTACTACATTTTGTTCTTCTGAGAACTAACACAAACGACAAAAGGTATTTTTCTGTCTGTGTGTTGGAAAGAAAAGGTGACTTTTGTAACTGTTAGCTCTGCAAATTATGTCTGACACCTGAAAGCTGTGATGTTTCTGGCTGTTACAACATTGATAGCAACAAAAATGCAGCATTTTACACTGTGCTGGATAGCCACAAAGTCAAACTTAGGCCTGAAGAGACTGGTGTCCTTGGACATCCTCCACCAGAGGAGCATGCCTAGCTAACTGCAGTGGGAGAAGGGTTTTTCCAAGATGGAATTCAGGCTCTGTGTTGATCCTTGCTCCCAATCTGCTGCTGGTAAAGCAGCCCACTCACACTGACTACAGAGGGGCAGTCTTAGCCTTCACATTACAAGTTTCCACTTGGAAAACTTATTCCTGGTGAATTGTTTAAATGTTAGGGCCTGAGCAACCCCAGAAGCCACACTCTTTGCCCAAGACTGCAAAAAGATCTTTTATCTGTTTATGAGGGGTCTGAGCAGCAGCAAAGGACCAACACTCTATATCAGGGGCAAAACACACTCGGGCCCTTCTGTAGCTTGTCGTGTTCTTGTCTGCCCAACACAAAAAGAGTTGGTGAAACTCAGGATACAAGGCAAAAACGACACCTTGCCACTTTTCTTCTTCTCCCTTCTCCTGTTGGAGCAGCCCTGGGAAATGGCTTTGCTCTTCTAATAAGCTGTGAGAAAGCTGAGACTGATGCATCAGCCATAGCTTTCTGCAGTGGAAAGGTACTTCAAGCTCACTATTTTCCTTCCTGGGCATGCCTAGCCTAGACACAGCAGTGGGACAGCAGCCAAGAGAGCAATGCCAGGCACTCCTGCCAGTATCTTTATACCTCTGAAATGTGCAAAGAAATAATAGTGCCACCAGAGGTGTTATTTGCATTCAGCCTTCTTCTGTTAACATCCCTGCTTTGATATTACAAAAGTACATTTTAATGGTCTATCACTAACTGCATTTTGTTCTTTCTCTTGTTCACTGCTCAATGCATAGCAATATTTTGTTTTCAATGACTATAAATATAAATATTCTGTCTGTGTTGTGCTCCATCTTATACCTGTGGGTAGTTTCCCACAAGGCCAAAGTTTTCTTTTGAGAAGGATCTGGTAACAAGTTGAGTGTGCTGGCTGATTCCCAACCAATTATTTATTCAGAGAAACAACTTCTGCTCGTGAACAGACTGCAAAGTCGTCAGGTCTCTTTCTTACTCAGAATAATTCATGGGTTTTCCCAGTGACAGATAGTTGGTCTGCAAAAATGTGCATTTCACAATTTTTCACCCGAAGAAAGCTCAGTCACTCAGGGATCTGGGAATGTGACATTCCATACAACAAGAAACACAACACTGAGCTGCACTTGTTACACTGACATAATGCAATACACTGTCCTGTAAAAATACTAAAAATATCGAAAGATGCTCAGATTCCAAGAAAAATGTTGGTGGTTTTTTTTTTTTTTTTTCAGTTACCTGAAATAAATCAACCTTCAGTTACAAGATTTTTTCAGATTGTACCTGGACATCTGGGTCCTGTATTTGCGTAAGCAGACATCAGCAGGTCTACTTTAAAGTATCTCAAATAACTTGACATGGCACTGAATTGTTCTTCATGGACATAAACTTCGTAACCAAAATCAAGTGAGAGCCAAAAGGCAAGAAAGCCAGCCAGAAGTGATCAGCTGTTACCAGGCTTTCTGCAAGTGAACTACCAAATAACACCACCAGAGGTTACGGGCTGGGGGAAAAGCAGGCATCCACGTACTACAATGAGCTATGACCCTTTATGTAGTTCAAGACACTTACAGAGACAGGATTTTCAACTGTCTTGAGGGCCTAACAGTCCTCCATCAGAAACTTCAAATGAAGAATAGCGTCAGAACTAGACAAGAAACTAGTCTAGAACTAAACAAGAAACTGTTTTCCTGGGGTAAAATACCAAATATCAGCAGAAGATTAGACCAGAATATACATTTGGGTGACAAAAATCTTGATTAGCACTGATGAAAATTTCAGGATCAATAATAGGGTTTCATATAGAGCTGGGATCAAAACCAGCTTCTGGGACTTCAGGAGGGACATGAAGAAGAACAATTTTCAAAGAAATCATGATCTTCGGGGGTTTCTCATCTAAAAGAGGGTAGGCCTAAGAGAAGTTAGCACCTGTCGTGGTTTGGCCGTAGATGGGAACAAAGGACC
>BJBW01002375.1:4982-71395 GCA_004320125.1 Scolopax mira
TGAGGCCCCTTCCCTGGAGACATTCAAGGTGAGGTTCAATGAGGCCCTGAGCAACCTGTTCTACTTGGAGGTGTCCCTGTGACTGCAGGGGGGTTGGACTAGATGACCTTTGAAGGTCCCTTCCGGCCCAGATGATTCTATGAAAAGTATATGATTCTATGAAGAGAATAACTGATTTGTCATTCAGTCCAGTTTTTCTATTTATACATATGTCTAGGTTCTATTTTTGGATGGTCTTTCTAACCTCAGTAAAAACTTACATCTTCTAAAATTTGAGTACCAAATGAGGAACGTGGCCTTTACTTTGTGTTTGCCATGCATATTTTTAAGTTGCTATGAAATGAGAATGGTTTTAATTGAGTGTTCTCTGTATATTTTCTTAAATTCCAGGATCTGAATAAACATGAATTTGTGATTAGTCTAAATTCACCAAAGAGGAGAAGAGGAGTTAGTCTGACCTGTAGAAATACACTATGGAAGCTGGGGTTGATGTAGGGCAATTTTTTGGTGTCCTGCTTAATATAAAATAAATGGAGAAGATTTGAGGTAAGCACCTCTGTAACCCAAAAGAAGCATGAATTCATAGGATACCAAGACTAAAAATTAAATTAGCATTCCATTCTGAAAATGGCAGAGTAATCAAAAGGACTTATATTGGTATTTTTCTATCATTACAAGATAAACTGTAAGGATGAAATGCTGTGAAAAGCCCAAATAAACAAGGAATTATTTTGCTATTTTACCTGCAGGATCATAGTTCAAAAAAATATATAATAGGAAATAGTATTTAAAGCCTCGAATATTTATGAGGTTGTTAATATGTCATTTTAATTTATATTTTGAGAGGAAAATTGTCTAATATTCAGTAGATCCTACTGATTCTTGTGACCTTGGAGAAATTGTAATTCAGTTGTTGACTATTTGTGCTGCTCTACCTACAGTCTGTAGTGACCCCTGGGACTATGTTGAGGCCAAAGGTATATATATGGTCCCCACTGGCAAAGCAAAGCAGCTTTGGGCCAGAGGCTGAGTTAGGACAAATCTTTTTTTTCCCTTAGATTTCAAGGGAAATATCCACAAGTCCAACATGCAAAAGCAAATTATGGGACATGTTGCTTAAGGCAATTCATTGCACCAAAGTTGTGTGGGGAGGAAAAGTGCCTCCTTCAAATGGGACAGTTTTAGATACTTTTTGCAAAGGTACTGACTATCATAATTTGAGACAAAATTCAGATGAAATAAAAAACTAGTTTTAAGGTAGCCCTACTCAAATAGAGCTTATCACTGATGTAAAGTCAGTGTCTTAATAAATTAAAAGTAATGATTTATATTTGAAAATTATTAAACTGTCCTTCTCATGGTCTCATTTTTAATGAAATATAAGCCAGCAGTAGTAATTGAAACCAGTGCTGAGGTGTGCTGAAGAATGTCTTCACACAGTCATTCATACTGGAGATAGTGCTCAGAAAAATGACCACAAAACAAAAGAAATCTCTTGTGCTGACTTTACTGGGAAAGTAATTAGATTGACTCAACATTTTTAGAAACCTAACCCTGATTGCTACTGTATGTGCTGTTGCAGCTCACAAATTATTTTCACATGTTAATAATTCATTTTTTCCACAATAGTATTACTTATTGTCTGGTAAGCATGTAATTGATTCATTAAATTGTGTAGTTCCTTACAGTTTGACCTCTATTGACATCTCTGAATTTGTAGCAAGCTATTTTAAAAGAGCAGAAACATATCACAGTCAGCAGCCTTACACCAGTATAAATATTTTCTACTGTGCTAATGCTCAGGGTTCACTTTCTGGCAGCTTACCAAGAATTTTGCATAGGAATGCACTGAGCTGGAGACCCCTATCTAATAAATTTTATCTGACACACTCAAACATCCACTTTTATTACCATGTCTGATTTTCCCATGCTCATACAATTTAAAGCTACAGCTTTTCTCTTTCTCTTCTTTGAAGAAATAGTAATGTTTTCAAACAGAATGTCACAAGGCCACATTACCATGAGCACTTTCATCTGTGGAAGCTTAATAGAAAAGAATGTAAATTATATATTCAAAAAAGCACATTCTCCCACCAATCCTACCATCCTTCCACAAACGCCCCCCAAAAAATGCAGAGAGGGAAAGCATATTTCTGTGACACTTGCACTGTTTATGGGCTGCAAATATTTTTGCACTGCACAATAACTGAGTCCTAGTCCCTGATGACCTCTAATCTATAGATGAAGTGCAATGAATTCTGCAATATTTCAGAGGACTTTGCCCCTTCAGTCTGCTTTGTCCAGGGTCTAAAAAATGGTCTAATCACTAAGGATATGTAACTAAAGTAAAACACTATGTAAGACACCTGTACCATTGCTATGATGCATTATTAACATTAGGAATCATAGGACTTTGACCTCACTGCCCATGCCACCCTCGGCTGATGCAGAAACATGTCCATATGCAACCTCACCAGTGAAGTGACATCCGGGAAGAAGACTGCTCAAAACTTGCAGGTCTCAGGAGTGTCCTGAGACGTTGGAGCATCTGAAGACTTGGAAAACACATCTATATGAATCTTTTGCTGGTGGCTTAGGTGGAAATTAAGAACTGTCCCAGACAATATTTTTAATGCAGTGGTTAAATTGTTCCTTATGCCTGTGCTTATCAGTAGCTTTCAGCTTTTCCTAATGTTCAAAACATTGCTTGGTTTAAAGCTATAATAAAAAAAAATAGTAATAAAAAACACGCAGGAAAAGAGTCATTCAGATTTCCATGGTCAATAACTTTCTTCCACCTGGGCCAAATGGAAAGTCTTCTGAAGTCAAAGGCACCCTGCGTTGACTCCAATGAATCTTGCATGATTTCTCCATGATGTAAATTTACAACAAAGCAGAAAAGTCTGTCATGAGCTTTTGAAAATGCAATTTCATCTAATGCAACATTTTGATTTTTTTTTCTCACCAATAAAAGTAAAGCTAACCAATAAAAGTAAAGCCAACCCTTTATCTTTGGAGAAAAAGTGAATGATGCAGACAGTCAGAGAATATGGCTATTGCTCTTTTTAAATTTTTCATAGTGACAACTGCAGAAAAAAATAAAACAGTGAGTGGAAACAGCTTAATTTTCTAAATTTTGTCACCCAGAGATATTCCCCAAAATAGACAATTTTCAACTGAAATTCAATGACCAAAAATCCCCCAAACCCATCTACATTATCCTATTAAAAATATACTTAAAATAGTCTTTAAAGAGAAAAAGGGTGCTTTAGCTAAGTTCATATGCAAGCATCAAGAGTTTCTTGATTATAAATGTCATTCTCGCATGCTCCCAGCTCCAGTGCAAAACAGACATAACAGAGCACAAGCATGGCAGAGTATGTTCTTGAACCACCAAAAGCTTTGAAATCATCTGTGCAAAACCAGAAAGTTTGCAGCAACAAAGGAGCATTTCTGTGGCCAATGTCCTGCTTTACACAGCATCTTGCATATAGTATCCAGGAAAGGTGATGCCTCTAACACCAGCTCTACCTATGTTCCCTCCTCCAGAGCAGCTGGATACCATCCTGGGTAGTCTTATCTGCTGTGACTTGTCAAGCCAAAATATTTGTTTAAAAATGGATCAAATATTCATAGCTCATTTATGCATTCTTTCAAAAGGAGAAATGAGGCTTGTCATGGTAGATAAATGCCAAAGTACGTGTGAAGAAAGGAAAGGAAGGGAAATGAAGGGGGGCAGAGAGCATTTTTAAATGTGCAATATTTATATTTTTCTGCTCCTACTGTCTCCCTTCCTTTGCTCAGTTCTGATGCTGAGAGTTCAGGGACGTTCAGCACGTTTGCTGTAGCTGCGTGATCCAGAGCAACACTCCTAACCTAGTCTTGCTACTGGATGTTGTTGGTTTGTATTTTGTTAATTTTTAGAAGTGATTCAGGCAAGTTATTTCCTTCCAGGAAACCCCTAAACTAACACTGAATAAGCTTATCACTCAACGCTTTCATATAAAAGCCAACGTTGAACATAAAATGAGGATTTCATTAAGTAGGGCTTTGTTGACAGACTGGTTATTTTCTATATGAGAAGAGTTGCAAGGCAGATTTCCATTGGTTCTGGGTGAATAGAGAGACATTATAATTTTCCTCCCTCATTTCTGCAATAGCTCTACAAATACCTGACTTTTCTGAATGCGAAAAGGAAACATTACAGTTCCTTTCTGCTTACCCCAACATCTTCATTCCTCTTTGATTTCCACAGCTCTTAGTCTAGAGAGAAAAAAAAGCGGTTCAGAATCATTAGAAAACTTTTTAAATCTCTTATTCCAAATCTCTTCCCAAGAAAGAGAGCAATTAAGCCAGAATCACTTTGTTCTGCTACTGTAATGAACACAAAAATAAAATCCTTAGAAACATGTAATAAACTGGGCATGCAAAAAATCAGCTTTGACCTAGCTGTAACACATGTTAAGTTTTGAGAGCAAAATACTGTATTTTCTCTCTAGCTGGCCCTTTTAATCACATTTTAGACAAACATGTTCATGGGAAAAATGTTCCTGAGTGTCTCTTGCATGTCTCTCTTTTCTTTTCAGAAGAGATGAAATCCAGTATGAAATCATAAAGGCCTGAAACAATGCATCTGGTGAAACAGGAATCCATGGCATGATCAACGTACATTTTGTCTCTCAAAATATGGGCATTATTAGAGCTGAGATAGCAGAAGCTGCCAAGACTGCAAATGTTCCCTCAGAGATCTTAAACAAAAAAACACACAAGAAATCTAATTTTACAAAAATTTAACAAAAAATCAGAATGGCAGTTTAATGTTCCAGATGCTAGACACATTGAACCAAATAACAGATGCAAGACAACAGGCTTTTCTGACTCTACTATGTGATTTTACAATACAAGCTTCAGTTACTTAAAACTTTGCCATTGATATCTGTTTGTGCTGGATATCTGAATCAGGCTGAAAATTAGGGCACGGTTTGAATTTTGCTAAACTCTTTCTGAAAATAAGGGTAAAGATACATTTTCAGCACTGAGGAATTCTGGGATCTTTTGTTGTTGATTTTTTGTTTGTTTGTTTGTATTTTTTCCCAAGCCTGTGCTTAGAAGAAAATGCTTAACTTTTGGCAAAGTGATGTCAGAGCTTTAGTGTAACCCACCTTTATTTTCCTGGGCCATAAGCTGCTGGAAGCTTTTCATGAGCAGAAACATAGATCTTAGCGATAAGACTCTCTGCAGAGTCTGTAGAGGCTGAGTGCATTTAAGTTTCCTGTGGTTGCTATGAATGCCCAGGAAATGCATGGCCAGTTCCCAGGAAGAAAGTCCACAGCTTTCCGTCATGGCCAGGCCAACTTGAGAGGGTTTTTTTTCCTGGGGCTGTTACGTCTGAGTGTGTTGGGGAAGGGGTAACTAGCATGGGGCAACTGCAGGTCATCTTCACCATTTGTTAGAAGAAATGACTGGGCAAGGCAAGGTTAGGTACTGGTTTAATTGAGAGGTGCACCTATAATTGAGAGGTGATGGCCAAGGCAAAGGAGCCAAGACACCCTCACCCAGATCCATGGGACAGAAGAAAGGCTGAGAGGCAGAAGCCAGGATACTCTCTGGTGGTGGGAATTGCGCATCCAAACATATACTTACAACAGTGACCAAGTTATTTTTAAAAAAAATTATCCATGTATTTCGAAGACCCAGTTTCTCCAAAACCTTAAACTCTTAGTTAGTCTCGGTTGAAAACAGCAGAATTATTCATAGGTTCAAAGTTAAAGATATACTTATTTTCCCCTAATGCACCTAGAAACTCTTTACATGCTTAAAATAAAGCAGAGGAACAAGAGATGGGGAATTGAGAATATGG
Organism: Scolopax mira; assembly: GCA_004320125.1. Lineage (NCBI taxonomy): Eukaryota > Metazoa > Chordata > Aves > Charadriiformes > Scolopacidae > Scolopax > Scolopax mira. The sequence continues at coordinate 10,843 of BJBW01002375.1, forward strand.
TTCATAGAAGCAAAGTCCAAGAGCCTTTGGGACTGGATTTCACAAGAGAAGGTAACTCCAAGGCTGAGAGGTAATTGTTGGTGTTTTCTCAGAGACTGGGAAAAGTATGGATGTTGAAGCTAAAGAGTGATTGAAAGGGAATATAAAAGCAAGAGCAGAAATCACTGAGTGCTTTCAAAATGAATAGAGGCAGAGCTGAAGACCTGAAACAGCTGGAACATTTTATTCTGGAGATTTTGTTTTAAAGGAACAAGCACTGCTTGACTTTCAGATGCTATTGGAAATAAACAAACTAAAAATACACAAGCAACTTTTCTGTTCGTGGTGTTTCTGCAGGACTCACGGTGCAGAGCATGGCTCTGGAAGGAGGAAGAGGTGGCTTGGCTCTGCCACTGCTGCCACCACCTTGCATGCAGCCAGCAAGACACTCCATCGCCCAGTTTGCCCATTCTGCCTTTTTGCCATTTGTGCAGCAACTAGCACACAGGGCTCTCCACAACCACAGAACTGAAAGTAGAATAAGAATGATAAAGAATAACAACAAAGTTACAACTGTGTAGATCACACACGTATCTGACAGAAGAGCTGTGAAGATGGAAGGACCCTGACATTGGTACCCAAATCCTCAACAGGCAAGCTGACTGCTTTTATATCAGACTTTATAGGCTTTTTTTGCTATTAAAAGATCTGAGATCCATGAGATAATATTATTCCTTCTCTGCCTGGAAAGTGTGGGCTGTGGATAGCAGAAGTCCCACTTGTGTATTTAGCCTTTTCCGTGCTAAATACACAAAATCTTCCCTATTCTCCCAGTGATTAGGCTATTGACTTGCTTTAAAAAAAAAATAAATTAAAATTATAGCAAAAGGCTTTTGTCAGCAATCATTGATGCCTTTACAATTTTGCATTCTTGTCTTTTATTTTTGTAATATTTTCAAATTTCATTTTAACTTACGATATGGCAAATTGTTCACCAGATGTGAAGGAACCTTGAGGGACAGCATTATTGTTATTGTTGTCTTTGTTATTAATCATAGCCATGAGTGAAAAAAAGAATAGCAGGCTTCTGCTTTATTTCAGTGAAGAATTTGGAAAGATAGTGGCATAATTCATTCCAGTTAGATCAATCACTCCTTTCCTATCTCTGTTATTCAGCCTATTAGGCAGTAGGTTTGGTTCAAATAAAATATTTCAGGGCCAGATTCAGTCTCAGCTTCACAACTGGATTCCTAAAATGTGTGAATATTTGACACGTCTCAGGTGCATATTGAGAAAGCATAATCTTTCCATTGCCTGTCTGATTACTCTGCCATCTTCTGCAGTCTGATGACCCACCTGCACTCCGCAATGGCTCTTGTTGATGTAGACAGTATTGGGAAGGGGCAGACGTGATGTGGGGTATGACTGGCCAGACAGGAATGCCTTCCCTCTTGCATCTTTTTTAAACAAGTTGCCAACCAGGGCAACTCTAGGTTTGGAAATTTTCTGGCATCATTCAGTTAAGCCAATTCAAGATTTATGCAGAACATGTGTCCTTCTTGAGGGTTTATTGAGTTAGTATGAGATTTAAGGAGATTTTTTTTTCTTTTTCTTTTTCTTTTTCTTTTTCTTTTTCTTTTTCTTTTTCTTTTTCTTTTTCTTTTTCTTTGTCTTTTTTCTTTTTCTTTTTTAATTTTATTTTTCCTTTTCCTTTTAATTTTATTTTTCCTTTTCCCTTTAATTTTAATTTTATTTTTCCTTTTTCTCTTTCCTTTTATTTGCTAGACACCTACTTTGGCAGATTCGGTGGTGAGCTGTGTCCTGCTGTCTCATGGCTATCCACAGGGCCCACACCCTCTGTCAGAGATCTTTGATGCACAATGAAGCATTTTCTAATTTTTACATCCTGAGAAACCAACAAGTAACTTGTCTCTTATTAAACTCAGAAGTTTACTGAAGGCTCAGCTGCTTAGGCAAAACTAACTTCAATTTATTCTTTTGCCCTCTCTACAACTGTGGTAGTAATTATCAATGTTCTTGGAAGATTGACTTTTAATGCTTTTTTTTTCTTTTAACATTGTAAAAATATGAATAATATAGATCTTACTGATGTCAGTGGAAATATTTTACATTCAATGCAAAGCAACTCCCGGTATCAAGACCACACTGAGGCAAAGAAGTGCTTTAAGGTACAAAGAGGAGTTGCAGCTTTGGTCTCACATCCAGTGCATACCCTGGGACCCTCAAATGAAAAAATTATACATAAGCAGTATAACATATATAGATACCCACCATGAGCCTTACTGGTTAGGTGAGACCAAAGCCATGGCAGGCCAGATCCACCAGAGACATGCATCACAAGAAGTAAAATTAGCAGTCACAACTGGCACAGTGATGACGTCTCTGTCATTTAGCCACCAACATCAGCTCTGCATGGGTGCAACAGAGAGGCTAGATCTTTGGTTTTAGATATGAAGGTTTTCCACCATTACTTAAATGGTGTTTAAAACCATTACTATCTTCTCCAGAAGACAGTGTCTTACTCATTAATTTATATGCATATCGCAATTAGGTCTTCCTGGACGTCATGAGACAGAAGAACAAGGGACCCCTTGCTGTCTTCTAGGGATGCTGTATGCTGATTAGTTTGACTGAGGGTAGGACATACACAGACTCACCAATATTAAATCATAAATTAGAAAAGCACTTAGGACAAGTGTTGGGAGACTCTTGGCCATTGATTGATCCCGTCAGAACAGACTTGAGTGGGTTTTCCATGCAGTGTTTCCATGCACTTTCTCCCTGCAGCTATAGCTGTTGGATGGAGGATGCCCTGGCTTCATCCTATCCTCCTGGGAAGTGAGACTTAGGAGATTTGTCTCATTCCTTCACCTCAAACTGTTCTTCAGGTCTGATATTTCCACCAGGTATGATGTACCTTGGTCTATGTATGAGTCCCTTAATCTAGCACTGACTGGGGCAAGTGATTCCTTACCTGTCTACTGGAAGAGTTGCCCTAATTTACACTTGCATGTTGTGCTCTTTCGTAGAGATTGTGAGGAAGTTGGGTTTCATGCCAGTGGAAGAATAAGTGAATAGGGATTCAGTTTTCAGACAATTTTTTTTTTTTTAATAATGCCATTTATTTTACCTGGTTCTGCAGTGATATTCCTGCTCCTTAAAGCCAAGTGTCACCTTGGAACAAGAACCATTATTTTCCAAGTATTATTTTTGACAGTTATATGGGACCTACTTTCTTGTTTTCATTTAAAATGCTGGAATGAAAATGGTGGCTGATTTCTTATTTCATTAAAGTCTGTTTTGCATCTTTAAGAATAACCATAGTAAATATCACGCTGCGTATAATGTCCAGTGACATTATATCATGATCAGTTTGTGTAAAATCATGGTGGCAAGGGATGATTACAAGTTTGGTAGCTTTACCTGGCTAAAAGGCTAATAACTGCTCAACGAGCCATATTATCTCAAGGACAAATTTATGATAAATCTTTTCCAGTAACAATACTTCCAAATTTGTTAGTCATTGAAAAGTCAAAAGGAAGAAAAGGAAAGATCAAAAAATAGCTTTATGTTCTAGTAAGTTTTCTGGGTGGTGTCTGCGATGCTAGCATCTTTGAGCAAAGCACTGACCTGGAATTCCCAGGGACAGTGTCCTGCACAGCACAGGTTCAGAGACATGAAAGAGGTGGCTGGGCTGCAACTGCACTACCTTATCTAACAGCCAAGAGGTTTTTGGGTTAGGACACTCTGCTCAGGAAAAAAAAAAACAAACAAGCAATTTTGTCTTATGTATTGCAAGCAGCTATTAGTACAATAGCATTCTGCTTTCTGAGCTTACCTTGAAAAATATTCTGACTGAATTTTTTTGTACATAAAGCTTCACAGAAATTGTAGTTGATTACACTCTCAGACTAGCCTATTAGAAGGACTGTCTGAAATCAGCAATCTGACTTACAATATAAAGGAACAATATGTTATTTTGTAAAGAAAAATTGCTGGAGTGGGATGTGGTTTGCTTACCCTCTCAGTTCTTTCATATGATACTAGCTTGTTATTATATGTTGACAGAGTGAAAGATAAGGAATTCATCTTCAAACACAAGTCTTTTTTTCTTAGAACCTATTTCCAAAAGCCTAGTAAACCTATTTGGCAAATTACTGTAATTATTTTTTCATTCCCTTGTCCATAGCGGGATGTACAAGTGTGCAGCATAATTACAAAGGGATTTGTCTACTGCATAACTTCAGCAAATGTCCCATCTGTATTTTCCCCTCAGATGTAGACATTTCAGGTTTAAGCCAGTTAAACTGGGGGGGCAAATTGTACCTATTGCAGAGTGCGTTGATTACAGAGTTACTGAGACAGTGGGAAGTTCCACAGGTGCAATGGTCACCATAAATTACCTGTTTCTCAGTAAAATGAAAATAAATAATTTTTAATTCTTTCCTTAGGACCAACACATTTTCTTCAATAGAAGTGAAGCAGCATTAAATGCACCTCAAATACCAAAAAGACATTGTATAAAAGTGACAGGCAGCCTTCAACATAAGGCATGTTTGAGAGATATGTGAACCAAAAATAAGTTCAGTGCCTTATGTGAACAATGATGAAAGTGCATACCATTTTTTATGGTGACTTTAAGGATGATCGTTCCTTTTCCCCGAAATTCCTTCAGTTTGCCAGTGTCAGGACATCACTTGATGAGGAAAACGGAGGCCTTGGTGAAACGGTTAAATAAACATATCGTTATTGTCCGGCTTTAGAAGAGGATATTAGATTACATACCAGGAGAGTGGGCCATGCCTGTCTTCAGCGTTAAAGTACATCTGAGTCTCCATTTCCCTATAGGACTCTGTTCAGTTTTGATTACCTGGAGTCCCCAAGATTCATTTGTTTATTTAAGTGTTATTCCAATATAAACTCACTGAGATCAGCTCAGCCCCTGGTCCCATGAAGGCAGCTCAGTAGGAAACGTGACTCAAGTGATCAAGGACAGAAGAGAATCCATTACCATTCTCTGAGGTATTCATGTGTTTATTTTTACACTCAGATTTTTTAAAGTCCTTTCAGGCAGGATCAGCAGCTTTTATAATGGGAAAACCAATTATAACACAGGTGATTGAAACTTTAATAAGTTTTCACGTGAGCAGTGTTAGCACTAATGATTTTTAGGTGGTGACAATCTTAACAGAAGATTTTGTATTAGATATATGTATGGTATAAAACCATGTAAGCTTAACAAAAGAGTGCCATACAAAGTAAGAATAGTATCAGTTATTCGTTACCAAGTAGTGTTAACAAGATATTTTTATGTTGGAATATATAAAAAAAAACATCTTGTAAAGGATTTTATAACTTTTCTCCGTGACCTTCTTCATGGTCAGTCCAGGGTGCCCCATACCTGACTCTGTGAGCTTGATAGCACCACTGAAATCCCCACAGGGGCTACTGCAAGGCTGGGCTATACCTTCTGTCCTTGCAATGCTGGGGTTTGGTGCCCCTACATGTGCTCTGGCAGGAGATCCTGGCAGCAGAGGAGTCAGAGTGGATGTGAAGAGAGCAGGAGAGAGAATCCATGGGAGAAGGTAGATGTGTGGAACAAAGAGCAATTTTGGGTTCAGTGTGAATTTAGTGTGGTGGCCAAAGGGATGGCTGGGACAGAAGAGGGAAGGAGAGGCAAGAGGATGAATTGGCAAGCTTGGTCAGAACTGGGTGACTGATTGCTGCAAGAAAAATAAAGGAAAGACAGAAATGGAGTGAGAAGAAAATGTGACCCAGGAAGAAAAGGAGAAAGAAGAGATGACGGACAAGAAACACAGGTGATGAAAGAGACTGTAGGAACAGAGAGAGAAGGCAAGGGAATAGGAAAGCATGTGAAAAGAAAAGGAAGGTAGAATGAAGATGGTGGCTAGAAGGAGGGAATCAAATGACCATCAGAAACAATGTATATGACTATGGCGGAAGGGCCTCAAATGAGTGCAGCAACAATGTCAATGTGAGATTGAAAGCAAAAAGTAACAAAAAATATTCTTCAGTATTTAATTCCATGATTGGCTTTAGCTATCAAATGGCAGAAAACAGCTGCATTTCATAAAGCAACAACTGGGCTACAGTTGTAACCTAATCCTAGCATTTGACACTTAGAAAAAAATATTTTCCCTGCACATGTTATCCAGTTATATGACTAGTACCACACTGATGAAATCAGTGAAGTTGTAAACTAAGTTGTTAATAGCTTCTTTTGTCTTCATGTTTTTCCCTTTTATCTTTTGGTTGAAGAGAGAAAGGACAGGTTTTAAAAGGCTGGGCATTGTCTTTCTGAGTTGATTTAGCCTACTTTGTTTGTTCTCCCCAACCACAAATGCACATCTCATTGAAAAATAAAACCCTTACAAAAAAGATCAGCTAAGGAATGAAAAGAAGCAGTAGATGAAGATAAATATTAATCAAAAGTAAAATGATTAAACTATTTTTTCAAGAGCTTAAAACTTATGAGTTTGTGTACAGGATGTGAAATGTGAAAATACTTTAGCAGTCGTCAAAGTTCTTTAGATATGCTCATCCACTCCTACTGTCACTTGCCCAGTGAACTAAAGCTAATATTATCTCACTGAAACAGCAGTATTTCTTATATATAATCCCAAAGATAACATCCTCGCTGAGGAAGACTAGTAAATAAATGAGCTGTTCTGTTTTTTTCAGAACAGCTACTGCAGGACACTCAATGGCATCGTATGCATTTATGATGGCGCTTTTGAACCCCACTCATTTTGCAAACATTGTATGGAGGAGTGCAGAGAGCTGCAGTGGGTTTTGAAGCAGGGGGCTGCTGTCTACAGACATTTCACAGGGTACAGAACAGAAGTGAAAGGACAAAACCTGTCCCTTGACAGCACATCTACCTTGCTGCCTTGTAAATCTCTGGAGTTCATTCTTAAACACATCATGTGCTAAATTATGTCCCCACAAAATGGAATGTATTTAAGTTATTGTGGTCTTATCTGAAAAAACCCAGACAGTAAATTGAATGGATCTCAGTTTATCTTTCTTCTAGTCAAAAGATTAAACCAGCTCTGAACCTGAAACTTCAAGAATACTAAATATTTCCTACCTGATATTAAAGCCACTTAGCCAGCAGATAGCAGAAGGTCTGTTTCTAGTTTTCATACCCTCTTCCATTTTTTCCCCCTTTTAAATAGCACTCTAGAAGAATTTATACTTGTGTGAATTAGAATGGATCAGTTAAACCACACCACACATTTGTGAAGAATTAAAATGGCCAAAATCTATTCATAGAGTTCCCTCACATTATTTAAGCTGCAAGGTAGATACCACTTCCATGGTAGATACCACCCCCTGCCTTCAGTTGTCCAGAGCAGTTAAAATATTGCAGTGTACTGTACCTCTTATCCAGCATGCAAGCCCAGATTCCTTCCTAAATCCCTATGGCAAGGAGCCCCAGACCCAAAAGCAGGGAAAGATTCAATCAGTGTGCCATTTCATAGGCACAAGAAGTAAATCCATTGGAAAGCAGGAGTCATTAATTCTGATGCCCATGGAATCTCTTGTTTACCTGTGAAAACTTTTTTAATATGACATCCTTAAATTACTTCAGCTTCTACTTTGTCCCAAATGAAATCAGGTTTTATGAAAAATTCTGCAGGTGATTAATTGGTTTCAAAGCCTTCCAAATACACTCAGTATTTCCACTGATATTAGTCTTCTTTTCACAGGAGAGAAATGAGGTTACTGGAAAGCATATTACACCAGCCTACTTCTTCTGGATTAAACGTGCTTAAAATAAATGTCATTCCTTTTCCCAGTCTACAATTTATCATTTCAGAGTGAGAAAACTTATTATCTTCATTTTATCACTGTGTTTTGTAACACTTTTCCGTGTCATTGTACAAAAAATTATTTGACATATTAAAACTGGAAATATACTGTTCAGAGACCAAACTCTGTTACACACACACTGCAATTATGTGCAACTTTATTAGGCATTTCACCAGCAGTGTCTTAAGGACTTGGAGCCTCATTAAATAAAGGATTTAGGGGCCTAAGGAGACATCTATCTCCTTTTGTGGGATTTGGCAAACTAGGTTTAAATCTGCAATCCAAACTGTCGTGCTCAACTATTACTTGTCCTTGCATTCATTAGACTCTGAAGGCACCAAAGGATTTGCCCTTGCAGCTCTTTAATTGCTTAGAGCTGTTGTTCTGGGCATTACAGAAGCTGACCTATTTCTGACAGGGCTGAATGGCTTTGCCTGTAGCTCACACCTACCAAAATTATTTCATTCCAGAAACTGCAAGTGAAATTCCTCTCACATAGCCTTACACACCTACCATGCAGAAGAAGGGCTGAGCAGTTAAACTAGGCTATCTCTGCAGCTAAAGTGAAGAAGCAGGCACTTTCAGAGAGATGTCCCTCTAGTTTACTTTAGTTGTCTGCATTAGGATGTGAAATGTTGCAATTGCTCCATTCACGGTAGAGGATGTTTAAGAAGACTGGTTCAGATTTAGATATCTCCACTCACATAGGTGCTCCCCCCATTTCATATGGCACAGTGGGATATTAGCCATCTCTGGCTAGATATTAGCTAGGAGCAAGCTGGACATTGAAGTGGAGCAGGGCTCTGCTGTAAAGACATGTCAGTTCAGCAGGAGTACCTTGTGGAATTGACTACACAGATACAACCATACTAATACCCATCCTGGTGGTACCTCAGGCATTTATGCGTCCCACAGTGTATTATGTGTATACATATATATATATAGTATATTAAGATTTTGTATTATACACTATGTAAGTCGTCTACTAGGCCTGGCAGAGCAGAAAAACTTTGTTTCCAGCACACCAAAAGGTTAAATCACCTCATGAAATGCACTTCTTAATGCTTTTGACACAAATTTGGTCTCAGCTTCTCTTTCTAACATCACTACTCATATGCTAAGAGGGCAAGGAGAGCCTGAGAACCTGGGCCACCTTTCCCATTCCCAGAAGGGATCCATGGGGGCAGAGCCTCCCATCATTCTTGTGCTGCAAAGACTGCAAAAGTCATGGTTCAGAAGAGGTGCAAGGAGGAGCCTGACTCTGCAGCTTGGCACTTGCCCAGAGCATGAGTCCTGGGTGCCAGCCAGCAACAGCTGCAGCACACGGACAGAGCTTGGGTCCCAAATCTTGTACTGGAACTGAAGATATTGAGGAAAACACAGAGATTCAGTGGACCATAAAAAATGTCTCTCCAGCATTAAGAAAGCTAGCATATGCATTTATCCACCCTGTTATGAGTAAGCCAAAGAAATGTGGATTAAAGACACAAATACTGCACTTAACACCATTCAGTAATAACGGAACCAGAGAAACCTGCTCTATTCAACCTGCCCTTTCGTCTTTTGTAGCACCGAATAGGAAGACTGGCTTAACAATTCATATCCCACCAGCCCACTCAGTTTTAACACAAGGAATATGTGCTGGTCTCACAGAAAGAGGTATTACAGAAAAACTCATTAGAAAAGTAATCTTTTACAGATATGACATTAAAATATACATATAGACTTAAGGTCCTAGCCAGTACATGATAATTTATTTTAGTACAGCTGTAACTAAATTTAATGCCCAATAGATAGTGAATGCTGAGTGCCAGAAAAAACAAAACTATTATATAATCGCTCATTTTCAGCTGAAGGCAACATGTTTCTGTTTAAGGCAATATGGCACTATACATCCTTATTAGATCATCACAGGTGACTTGAGGAGAACTTAGGGCTAGATCCAAAGACATTGTAGGTGGACAGACCTCCCAGGAAACCAGTGGATGTTGCCTTGTTCATCACAGATGACCTGGCCTAGGAGGCCACACACCATTTTATTCTGTGATACTGCTCTATGGGTTTGTTCTGCTTCTTTGTAAAGAGCTCCATAACTTGGCTGTGAAGTGAGTGAGAAAGCAGGTGTGAACGTCAACATGCATGGAAAATCTTAGAGACTTGTCTTTCCTTGACCAGGTGTGAGGGTCTGCCAGTCTACTTCTCTAGCCTCTTTCTCCTGGACATGGTGCAGTTGATAACGTACATGAAACAATGCAGCTGCAAGTTTCAGCAGGTTTTAAATATTGCTAAGCATTTTTTGTTAATTTCCCATAATATTTCCACACTGTAAAAGGATTTTCTTTTTTTTATTGTAACACATTATTGCACACTGCACACTCATAATTACCTAATATTTCCCTGCTCTATAGAATTCTCTTAATTGTTAATATTAAAAGGCTTATTAAGATTCTCTCTATCAGCTTATGGTCTGCACATATACTTGAAGGGTTGGCAAACTTGGCATAGGATAAATGTCACTTTTAAAATATGTTACAGACAGAGTAAAGTGGAGGTTAAAAAAATAGAGATTAGAGTGTTGAGTAAATGTCATGACTGCCAGAATAAATTGAAAATGAGCATTCTTGCTGGCCTTAGCTGGAATGAAAAGAGACTTCTCCTCCCCTAAGCCTGGTCCCAGAGGAATACAATCAGGATGGTACTAATGAGCAGAAAACTCACAAGGTAGGGGTGATGTTTCCTTCAGAAACACTATATGCATTGGTGCCCTGAGCCCCCTAAGGACCTAAAATCTGTTATTGTTCCTCCTGGGAGGTCCGTTTACACTTAACACACATCTGGCTTAATTAGGTTGACAGCTGCTGCAGGTACTATTGGACAAGGTCCAGGCATCAGAGTGCATTAGCATTTGTTTAATGGTTTAACCTTTCATAATCTGATCTCCACTGCGTATATGAACCAGAGATATCTTTTATTACTTGTTAATGTGTGTTGTGTGTGTATGTACATAGGCACACTCACACAAACATGCAAGTAATCCACATCAAATGTGTCCCACTGTGCACTGAAAAGCAAATTTTTTTCCAACTGTAAACTTTTGATTAAATAAATCCAGCTCCAAATTAAGCAAAAATTAACAAGATTAACAGTGAAGACAGCAGCAATCACACTATATATAAAGACAGAAGAAACTTTAATAACTTTCATGTACAGAAAGCAAACCACCACATACCAACAACCAGATTTTGTATAACTGTGGTTTTCATGTCTTAATTAAAAAGAAACAAACCAGGACACAAAAAAGGGGTTATAGATTTTGCTGCCTACATAAATGAAGTCAACATAGAAGGTGGTCCAGCACAAACTCATGTTTGGCAATAAAGCTCACATTCTTCATATTTTTTAAATAGATTCAATGAACAAAATGAGACTGAATCTGCCTCCAATTAAAAGCGGAGTAATTAATTCAAAGTCACTGGAAAGAATCTGCTTTTACACTTGTGTACCTGAGGGAAGAGTGTGGCTCAAATGATTAGGTATGTGCTTTGTTTTCTCAAGAGAACCCTTTCCCTGTATTCATTGAAAGCATTTTTTTCACTTTAAAATATTCTTTTATGTCTAATTGGCTTCTTTCCACAGTAACTCCCTGTAAAAATAGCCTTTGGCAAGGCAGCCAACTTCAGCACAAGTCCAAACCTTATTGTATCATTGAAAGCAAAACCAAATCCAAAGGCACCTTTCCAACTCCAATCAGCTTGCTTTATATACCAATGTACTCTTTTATCTGACAAATTATTTATCACCTTTCTAGTAACTCCCAGACTGCAATACTCCACGTTGGAGACTTTAAATATCAAAACAGGGAAAATCTTTGTGTAGTAAAGAATCCCATTTAAATATGAATAAACCAAGCCCTTCAGGATGTTCTATTTCAGCATACATTCTCGCCACAGCTTTAGAGTGTGTCAGATCTCTGTGGCTTGGTCCAGATAGAGGAGAGCAGCCTTCTGCACTTGCCACGTAATGAGCTATTTCTGTGGTTGAGGTACCACAGCTTTGTGCTGCATTGCTGAGAAGCAGAGGTTTGACCTGCCCCAGGGCATCTCATTTTAAGAGATGTGTTTGGATTTTTTGCCCTTGTGGGACATTTTGACACTTGATACCAGCATCGCACTGTAGTAAGTGCATGTGGAAACATGATTAGAAACAGTCCATATATCGTACATGCCATATATCCCACATATCCCATAGATCCCATAGATCCCATATATTGTACAAGAGCGTACAGACCACATCCTCCAATCTCATGCATAGAAGGTTTTTGAAAACTAATTCCCTTTTAGAAGGGAATTTTCTTCTTTGTTTAAGTCAGTGACTTCTTTATGAGCAGGGTAAACAAAGCTTTAATGAGAATATTGTGGTTATTTCAGGCCCATTAGGCAGCTGCTGTCCAAGTATCTTTGGTGCTTATAGCGCTTGTTATTTCATGTGTAAACTCTTCTAATCCACCTCTAAATCATGCAGTAGAGTTTGGTACACAGACTCTTGTGCTAGCAGAACAATGGCTATGCTGGAAATTCTAGCATGGGGCATACTGGCTCATGATGTAAGATGTATCATGAGGTACCTTTGCTCGGTTCCAGCAACCATCACAAATTTATGTTCCTGGGGGTGAGGGAAGGCAGAGCAGGAAAGAGCAACTAATGTAGCATGAGGGAAAAAGGTGAGAGACTTGAGAAAAACATTGGGGCCTTGAATCTTTTGGGAAAAGTTAAAAGATGAAAAAAAAAAAAATATATAAATGTCGTAGCCTTTTCTTTCCTGGATCATGCAGGTCTTGCCAAAGCACACACTTAGAAAAAAATAGCCACGGGATTTTCCCTGGTCACACTCACATTCTTCCTCTGCTGGAAGAGATACAGTTCTGCTGCATAATGTAGTTTTCTATATCACTTAATATTCTTTGTGCAGGCATACTTGAAATAATTTGGGGCGGATCTTTTTATCTCCTGTACTTAACCAATGCCCAGTTCCCCACGAAATATAATACTTTTCAGACTGATTACAGCCTCCTGCTGAACCTGTCTGCTAGTATGACAGCTTAAAATTAACTTTCCACAGATAAAAGTAAAAAGCTGTTGCTGAATGTTCATGTAAAACAAAGGAAAATAGAGCTGGATGGCACATTTTGATAACATTTGGCCTCCATTGCTCTGTGTTTGGGAGGAGTTCTACAGGAAATTGATTTGGGACATTTTAAATGGTTAAAATTAGCTACATACTTAAATACTTTGCTGAATTGCTGCCTCACCCCAGAGAGAAAACAGCTCACTGTAATCTCATTGGTATCAGATTTCCATTCCCAGCCTCCTTGAAAAATCAATGTATGGCATGAAAATCAATCCATATTCAAAATGTGACTAAAAATGTTTTAATTTTTGAAGAAATGTTGCTTCTAAGAAAATAAAATTCAACTATGCCACAAGGCACCCAAAGTATAATCCTACAATGCAGCTCTATGTCTGATTGCCTGCCTTGGTTTATGTTGTGTGTTTCTACTTTTATTCCTGGATAATTTTTGGAAGGGGTTTCTGTAGGAGTTCTGTACCTTTTATCTCCTAATATGTGCATTTACTACAACTAATAAGAGCAACAAAAACAGCTTCTAGATTATTCTTGAAGGAGAAATTAATCAACCATTGCCTATTATTTGCAAATGGAGAAAAGGAGGTACAGAGAGGCAAAAGTAGTGTGACTAAAAGCTGTGGCTGGTAGATGAGGAGGGAGACAGAAACAGGTCTCCTGAGACCAGGTCTAGTGTTTGAAGCACACTATCTTCCATTGTAAATCCTGGAAATCACTACAAGGTGTCAAGCACTGCAGTTAGTTACATATTTTACCAAGGAAATGTACCACCTCAAGATAAACAGTCTACATCTCTGTCATCATGCCAATACCTTGGTGTGTGCTAAGTCTTTTCTTTCTTCCTATCAAGGCCAGTCATTCTGGAGAGCATAGTGGTTGGGGACACCATGCGGGGCTCAATAATTTCAGCAGCTGTGCTGAGTTCATGTACCTGTGGGAAAGCACAAAAATCCACAGAGGGTACTCTTCCACTGTTCCAAGTGTCCCTCCAAAGTAAATCTCAGCTGTGACCATGAAAGTTGAAGCAAGTGTATGACATAACTGAGAGGTTTTTTTAGTCATAAAATTGAAGCTTGTTTCTTCAAGTTATGGCTTTTGCCCGTGGGCTGGCAAAGTCAGGAGAGAGTGAGTCTAAATTCAGGTAGAAAACTCAATGAAGTAACAAAAAAATGAGAAACAGACAAAAGACTAGATGTGTGGTGCAATGGAGAGGGAAAAACTGAAAATGATCCCAGAGTATAACGACCTGGAAAACAAAAAGAATTATGGCATTTTGAGAAATACCTTCTGGAGGGGAAGGATGTATTTAAGGGACACAACCTTACAGTTCTTGTAAACACTTTTATAATAAGACATTTTTCTCTGTTAATGTTGATAGTTGGCTGCCTCAGTGACCAAGAGCAAGAGTCCTGGACAGTTGGTGTAAACCAGATTAGAGACCCTCCTCATTTTTTAAATAAAAACCAGATGGCAGGTTTGAAAATCTCAGTCATGGACTGGCTCTCTCCCCAAATATTTTAAATATTACATTAAGTATCTCCAAGGGAAAGTTAATAATGAAGACGGTGTGCTGTATTGAAGAAAAATGACATTAAGTATTTCCTGTTACTAAAATCGCTTTGCATAATACTGAAAAAGCAGTTCCAGTATTAGCAAGACATGTGGTATTATGAAATGAAGTAATTTTGCATAAAACCTGTGTGAGTTTAAGTTTGATTCAGTTACAACAGTTTGACACCTGCCTGAGGACTACAGGGTCACCGAGTCAAATCATGAATCCTCCCTGCTGAGGAAAATCACCAAATATTACCCATTTAACTAGCATGCATCTGGAGAACAAACACAACAGTAAATGTTTCTGTTATGTGGTGCCTTCTTTACTGGGAGGGAAAAGGAGATTAAGATGTTTGTTGACTTTGTGGGGAAAGGTGCTGTAGAGGAGGAAGAGTTGTTACAACCCACTCAGATAATGCCTTGTGTCAGTGCCATCCCACAGTCAACCATCCTCAGCTGTGCCTGTTGCCAGTCTCTGGGTGAAACAAAATTACTGAGAAAAGAATTTAAATCATAGAATACCAGGTTGGAAGGGACCTCAAGGATCATCTGGTCCAACCTTTCCTGGCAAAAGCACTGTCTAGACAAGATGGCCCAGCACCCTGCCCAGCTGAATCTTAAAAGTGTCCAATCTTGGGGAATCCACCACTTCCCTGGGGAGATTATTCCAATGGCTGATTGTTCTCATTATGAAAAAATTTCTTCTATAAATCTCATAGCATTTAAGTAAAAGGAAAACAAATATGTGTTTTTCCCTGAGAACTGATTTTGGGCTTTGGGCTAAAATACTCCACTATTGAACCTAACTGCTTTCACTTTACTGAGATCAAGCACTAAGATTTATACAAGTGATAATTTAGATGTGTTTGGACACTGCCTCAGCCCACCACAGTGACAGGAGATCTTGGCTGGCTCTTCCCACAGCCCCCACTGTAATTTCTAAGCTACAAACTAAGGCAAGGAGTGCTCAAAAGGCTGCTTTTCCCCATCAATCTATAGGTCTGTGTAGGCAAGGAGAGGGTGTGAATGTGATAAGAAGATTTTTAACAGCAGGAATGGTGGAAAGCTGAAATGTTTGGTAGTGCTTCCCGTTTTCAGCTTTGATGAAAAGGCTTCATGGAGAAAGCTTCAACCACGTAAAGGCAACCTTGTCTTATGGCTGCTCCTAATTCAGCCTCCTATGAGATTTGCAGGCTTTCTGAGGCAGTCCTGGTAAATATCTGCAAAGTTACATGTTCAGTTTACCCTTGGTTTTCAATCTTTTTTTGGTCTTTCTTCCTGCAGTGGAGGAAAGCACAGTAAGCAGTGGAATGAAGTCTCCTGATCTCTTCATTTCACTGGAAAGCTGCTGCTTCTATATGTTGAATCATGCCTAGAGCCCAAACCTGTGTATCTTGTTCAGCAAAGAGGGGACTTCAGATATGGTGGCAGCTACAGAGCATTTGATCCACCCAGGCCTGCTGTGACACAGGTCACAAGGGTATGGTGAAAAAACAACAGTCAACATTCCTACTTTACCATTTCCTCCCTCACCTTGTATATATGATGTATCATCATATATACAAAATATATGTATATATTCATCCATGTCTCTCTCCATTGTTGGACAGAAATATTTAAGAAGGATATAGGTTTTTTAATCATTCTCCAAGATTTCCAGTGAAGTATAATTTGAATACAAACATCTGGGTTGTTTGGACTAGTCTTTTTCTACAGATAGCAGTTCTCCAGTTGACTTTACAAAGCCAACAATTACATGAGACAAACACTATGCAACTCTCATTTAGGTAAAATGATTTAAAGCCACATGCTCCCTCCATCATTGCCTATTATTAGAGAGGAAGTGCATAGTTTCAAGTCTGTTGAATTTGGGCCACCATTTTTAGGACCAGTAGATCTCATCAGTTCCTCAAAGAGAAATCAACCAAATGTGAAAGATGGAACAACAGATATGAAGTCTTGCTCTTTGCCAGACGGTGTTTTCCTTCCTCTTTTGTTTTGCCAGCATTACATATTTTCTCACCTACCATGGAGAATAAAATCTGTTTGTATGCAGTTATTTAACACATTAGCCTTTGTGGTACTAAAAATAATGCATTTAAATGTGATATTTGTGACTATGTGCGCAGTGTGCAAAACCCTACTCATCATTTCTTTACACTTAAATTAGACCTAAGGGATTCTGAGTGCAATTATGGCATTGACTGTATTAGTACATTTGGTTAAAAATGCAAGGATATTTCATCAGCTATTCCTGAGGCTTGTGGGTTATGGACCCGGTGAAACAGCCTATGAAAGTAAGAGCAGGATGTGAAAAGCTAGTTCATTTATATCTAATGATAAAAGTAACAGGAAGCATTAAATATTGAAAACTCAAATGGCAGTCATAAAATCAGTTGAAGAAAACCTTTACGAACTTTCAAGGCAAGTGAATAAGATGATAAAAAAATGGGAAACATGCCTATTGCAATAGATAGGACCTCAAAACATGCAAAGAATTTTGGATGTGATATGAAAAGATTGAAGCCCACCTGTCATGCAACAGTTGCCTTTTGAGATGAGTATACATACAAACAGGATCAAAAAGTATGTGTGTATTTGAGGTGATGTTGAGTGTTCCGTGGACAAAACAGAAGGCTCAAAATATAAAATTAATATTAATACTTATGAAGTATAAAATAAATACTTCACTGAGAAATCTACTACATTTCAGACTAATAGTATTTCTGAAAAGGTATTCTTTTCTGGTACTATGCTCAATGTATAAGACACATTGTGTGCAGTGTGCCAACAGCTATCTGCTTTAAAAGCATGTGTTTTCAAAGTGTAGATCAAACCCACTGTACTGCAAATAAAATTGGAGTATGACAGATTAAATGGCTCAGCAATAGTCTGTACATTCTACTTATAAAAGCAAAAGCAGTAGATGTCTAATTGACAAATAAAAAAATTTAATACCTTTTGAGATTCTTCTCACAGATTCTATTATGAAAGTATTTTCTCATTTAAACAAAGAATGAGTTGTCCGAAACCTGATAGGTTTAGAAAATAAAAGAATCTAGGTATTTTGATGAGGAAGGGTTTCTCTAGGTTAAATTAGTCATAACTTGTTCTTGGAAAAACATACAAAGAAGGGATAAGTCAAATTCTTCTGTAATATGCATGTAGACAAGAACTGCATTTGAAGATTAATTATCTCATTATTTGCTAATATGCTGTAATTAACCGTGCTATAGCACTGAAATTACTAAATGTGGGATTACTATTCCAGATTTGAATTAGCTTGTATCTTAGAAATGTTCTTCACTACACCCCAGCTTTAGGACATAAGCCTAATTAAATTACCACTTTATTTGCTGCAGCTGCTTCATAAATTTGCACTTCAAAATAGTTCCATCATTCACCGTGTCATTTCCTGTGTTTTGTAATTATTGGCTGGTAAAAAATTAAACTCAAGAAGTTTAACAATAGCACAGAAGCTTTTCCTTACACTCAAATTAGGCCTAAGGGATTCTGAGTGCAATTATGGTGTGTTGACTGGATTAGTACAATTGGTTAAAAATGCAAGGATATTTCATCAGCTATTCCTGAGGCTTGTGGATTATGCCCAAGAAAATGAAGATTTAATTTCTTCTAAGTTATTTCTATCATTTCTAAAAAAAATATACCCAGAAAGAAGCTCACAGTACTTACACAAGACTGAGAAGACAGAACAGACTGAATGAAACAATATCAGGAGGATTTTCACCCTCACATTCAAAGAATCCAGGCTTTCAGCTTAATCTATACTTCTCCTAATGTAAGAAACACATTACATTAGGTTTTGAGGGAGCCCATGTTTACTTTACGGATGCTCTAAATCGAATTTGTGCATTTTTTTCTTACATCCCTGTTTCCAGCGTTTTACCATTATTCATGCAACTTCTAAAAGAAGAGGAAAAAACCATTGAACACCCCGTTAATGCTGGGTATGAGAGAATAGACCTTAACAATACAAAACCTACTTGAACTTTTGCCTTTTGGAGAGTTTACATCTTAAAGGGACATATTACTGTGGCAGTTTGCCACAGTTCACTGCTCCTGTAGTGCAGTCAGGTACAGGCAGCCATGCTTGTCTGGTATTTTAATACCTGACTGCTTCAAGTCAGATGTCA
This sequence comes from Scolopax mira, assembly GCA_004320125.1. Taxonomy (NCBI): domain Eukaryota; kingdom Metazoa; phylum Chordata; class Aves; order Charadriiformes; family Scolopacidae; genus Scolopax; species Scolopax mira. Next base: position 29,529 of record BJBW01002375.1, read on the forward strand.
TTCCAGAGCTATTACCATTAGTCAGAAATAACTGGAATGATAGCTGTAGGCAGTCTACCATTTTCAGGAGAGATATTGGTTTCTGGGTAGTCCTGAAATGTGCAAAGCCACACTATAGTATTTCTTCTAGACATGATTTCAATTACAGGACCTGGTTATCAGTCCCCATTGGCATTCTTTGTAATCATCTGCTGTATGCAAAGATGCGGTATCATTAAAATGACATTATTATTCATGAATACATTTGGAAAATCTCATTTATCATACATCCCTTAGAAAAACTAAAATAACAAATATAAGCAAGGTCATTCATCTTTCTGGGATGTTGCAAATTGGAAGCATCATGACTAACCATGGTGCTTTGCTTATGAAAACACTTATTTTCATTCTTGTATTTTGTGGATTTTAGGCCTTTTGAATGCAGTGCACAGAACATTGCCTCCAACTACCAAAATAAATTATGGATCTTCTCCACCATTCTCCTGAGGCAACAAACATCCCATCAAATTTGCAGGTGGGGAGCCCTCTTCCCGCAGGAAAATGATTCAGGATGTTTCTACAGAGGGATTTCTACCTTATAAGCTCTATAACTTCTTGGTATCATCCAAAGGTCACTCAAATGGAGCAGAATACATACATTTGTAACAAGTAGGACTGTGATGCTAAGGGACATTTTACAACCATGAAATACAATCTTCCCAAAATAGGGGAAAACATTCATGCATAAAAGAAAAAAATACCCACATTTGGACTCTGGAGAGACCTTAATTAACATCTATGGGAAATATAGGCAATAAGAGTGGACCTTTTAAATAAATTTGACTTTTTAAAGAAAGATTATTAGACAAAATAATTGTCAAACTTAAATCTTCAGCTGAGTCATCAGTGGCTGTCAGTCAGCCTCAGTCCATCTGTTTTAGTGCCACTATTCAACACACATCAGTGTTCGGATACCAGTTTAGTAGGGAATGATAATCAAGTACTCATACAAACAGGTATAATCTGAGAGAAAATATTCAGTATCAGATAAAATCATGCTGTTGATGGACAGATACTGGAGATTCTCTGTGTACTTTTTTGGTCAGGAAACCCAGTCATATTCATCATACCACACTTTACATGCAGCAAGACTAACTTTTAGTCTTTCAAGGATGTCACCATGTAAATGTATACTCCATACAAAAACTACATTAAACAACCCTTTGTATTTCTTGAATGTCTAAAATAATTCCCTTATAGTAACTATGAAAACCCTCTTTCACAAAAAGTAAAAGGAAGTAGCAGGCATCAGGCAACCTGGCTCAGAGGGATTTCAGAGTTCAAATTTACATCTTTACACTGACTCTCTATCTAGCTAATATATGATCACAAAAAATCTGTTCCTGGACACTGATGAATTTTTGGAGGAGCCCAGATCCACATCCATACATGGATTTCACAGTTTAGGTTAGTCTCTCCCAGAATAAATGAAATCCTTTCCCAACACTGAAGTGTAATTTTTAATTTTATCGCCACTACTTTACCCTCCTACTAAAAAAAAAGAAATTAATCCTATTAACAAGAGCTTTAATCTATAGTATTCTGTGATTGCATACTCTTTTCCATGGACAGGCAATTGGTCTCAGTGATATGATCACCAAATCTGTTATATTCACTGTCCAAGTTAATTAATTCCTATACCTCTGTAATAGATGTTGCTCTGTTAATAGTGTATTCAATAAAAGAAGTGATGAAAGAGAAGATGAAGTATGCTGGAAAAGTAAAAAATGCAATGACAATAGTTATAAAAGGTACAGTGTAATATGGTGAATGTAATTTGCTCAATACACTTAATGCTCTCCGCAAAAAATCTCATCTTGTTTTCACTAGGGAAGCAGGCCGTGCTGTATGTGATATCTATGGAATCCTTCAGCAGTTTAATGTGACCAAACTAAATTACTCCCCCTGCACCTATTTCAAATATGCCCCAAAGATGTAATTTCTGGGTGGACAGCTTGTATTTAGGCAAAGAAATACAGGAGGCATCCTGACGAATATTAGCCTTGTGTATATAAGCACATTCCATAATGTTCAGCAAGTAAAGCTTTTTAATTTTGCCTCCCATATTCAAAATTACATGGGAAGACATCCAACTCCTAATTTATTATTATTGTTAATTATGCTCCACTTGTGCAATGTAGTAGTTAGTGGTTAGTGGTAAAAAAGTATTTATGCCTAAAAAGCTCTATCAGAATTGAAGCAAATTTCTTGGTTAGTGTCTTTACCATACCAAAAATAAGAGAAGTGGGAGGGGGAATATACAATGAATATATTATGGTGTTATATGTTTTTATGTTTTTCTGTGTGTTAAGTATTTTTGACAGTTATTATGTGTCAGGTCTCTAAGATGATGAACAGGCAAATTGATTTGTCTTCCACATCTCAAAGGACATAACAGCATGCTGAATCAGCCCATTAAATCTCAGCGGCGCATATGTTGCCTTTTATCCTTTACTACCTTTGAGGAAACATGTGCTGATGAAAATAAAAACATACAAATGTCTGTAAGAGATGTGAAAACTTTTTAGATTCTGAAAGGACAGTAAAAAAAAAATATTCAGATAGGTTCGGCAGCCTGCAGTGGCTGACATCAGTCTGGAATGTACAGCACACAGCCACGGCCACGTCCTGCTGTCCATGGCATCCCTGCCTGTGCCTGAGGGATGGGAAGAGGTAAAAGCCCTTTTACCTTCTCCCAGGCGAATCCAGACCCACCAGGCCTGTAATTGGGACCAGTGTAAGGACTTGTGCTCCTGCCAATCCCATGTTGCCATATGTCCCCCATCCCAAGCTGTCCCGTGTTGCCATCTGTCCCCACGCCAGCCTGGCCACTCGGGGCCATCTGCTTCTGCCTGACCCGTCCCACGGGGTCAGCTGTCTCGCCCCTCTCCAGGCTGGTGCAGCCACACACCTTTTCTGGAGGTATACAGAAATTCCTACCAGCCCTGGATAAATATCTGCTAAAAGGGGCAGAAAGCATGAACAGTGGCCTAGAAAAATCAATTTGTTCTGTCTGCATTTCTTAGTCAGTGTCTAGTTCAGGTTTCGGAATGAAATTGTTTTTGTAAGTCCTAAAAATTTTGGTGTTGACATTTTGTTGAAACTCTGAGCTCACGTGGCAGAATAGGAACTGGGAGACAGTGGAAACTGTATTTTTGCAATGTGTCCATTACTCTGGTGCCATGTAGGAGTTCATTGCAAAAAATAACGAGTTTGCAAATCTGTTTCTGCACCTTCACAAAAGCCTGGCTTTGAGTCATCAGAGTTGTTAAGCTCATCTCAAATATAGTACCATAACAGCAGGGGCACACAAGGGAATAATCCCATCTATTGCTCAGCTTTTGAAAAGTCTGAGTCTACTAAGCTATATTTAACCAAATGAGTGGAAAAAATGGAAACACTTTTGAATTCCTATGAAAAAGCCATTGCCTTGGTCACTGTGGGCACTTAGTTGTATATAGACGAAGGATGTGGGAAGAATTTTCCACTTTCCAGTTACATATTCTCATATCCCAGCTCCCTACTGGGACAAAACACAGGCATGCACCAGCTGTCCCTCCTTCTTCCCTCCCACCTTCCCACAATCTGGTTTTCACAGAAAAGAAAACTGGAGGTGTGGGCTGGACAGGAGCCATCATTTTTCCTAGCAGGTAAGTCTAGACATAGCTTATAATACCCTTCATACCAGTTCTCTTCCCTTGTTTCCAATCTGTAGCACATTTTTACTTACTTATATTGAAGTAAGTATTTTTAAGTATTCCAGTTTGATTGATGCCATGGAGAAATCAGTGTCATTATTGCTGCAAAATATTTAGGGAGGGATTGTTTCAACATTCTGGCTGTTTATCCAATAAAATATTTTCCCTGAACCAGTGGAGGTTAAAATATGAGATTTGAAATCCCATATGCATTGACGTAGATGCTATAACTTCTGCTGATTTCAGTAGGGCCAGAAAGCCACCCTGTGGTGAGTATTCTGCTCAATGTATCTCAGCACATACCTAATCCACGTAGTGCTTCTAAAATTAACCGCCATATACCAGTACTAAAGACAGGAACAGCAATCTGATGAAAATTGAAGTGACTGATTCCATTGGAAAATAGAGTATTATTCAATCAGACAGAAATAAATCTTCTCCTCGGCTATTTTCATGAGGTTCAGGTTAGACATCTATGGTTTAGGTCACAGCTGTATACTTACTCTGGACTCCATAGTAGAGGTCTTGGGTGGCTGTCAGATATTCTTTTGGCTTAAAGATGCACAAAGAATCTTAAAATGATTTCACAATGTGTGATGAGGAATGATGAGTTGCACTGACAAACTAAAATTTGTACTTTAAACACTAGCACCACATGTTGTTAATCTTAAAAAAGAAATTTATTCTCTAGAAGAAAATCTTCTGACTATAATATCCACCTCAAAGAATTAACTTATTGCTTTCTTAAAAGATTGCAAAATATTGCAATCTGGCTCTCTATAAAATTACAGTCATGATAAATGCAAGAGTTCGTTGAAAACAGTGTCTGACCCCAGACTGTATGACATTTAGTTAAAGTAAAAAGAATAAGGAATTACCTATGCAACAGGATTGTATGTTACTAAGATACTTTAGTAAGAGACTTTTACAACAGATGCTTCAGGTGAAAGCAGGGGACAGTGAAAGAATGTCTCACTAGACCAAGCACTGTTCCTTAGCCTCTGATCAAAGTCTGACCTCAGACGAAGCTGGAGCCATTCTGTTTGACAGTAAAGCCCAGATCTGGCCTCATTTCTCCCAGAGGTAGGAATCTGCAGCACCAGTTACAGCTGCTCATGAGCCCTGGTGCAGTAGCTACACTGAGCATAAAGTGCACATGAAGCATGCAGCAAAGCTGGTGTCCTGGTGATCACTTTACTGGCACCAGCCCATAGAATCATAGAATTGTTTTGGTTGGAAGAGACCCTTTAAGATCATCAAGTTCAACCGTTAACCTAGCACTGCCACGTTACCACTGAACCTGTCTCTCAGCACGATGTCTACCTGTCTTTTAAATGCCTCCAGGGATGGTGAGTCAACCACTTCCCTGGGCAGCCTGTTCCAATGCTTGACAAACCTTTCAGTGAAGAATTTTTTCCAAATATCCAATCTAAACCTTCCCGGCATTAATTCACCCAGTACATCAGCTGTTTTTTGCATCAGAAAACCAAACCAAGACCGAAACTACTGCTTTCAAAGTTTGCTTGGTGCATGCAGGCAGTACTGCTGTGGATCGGGATGCAGGGATGCCTGCCTGCTGTGCTGGCAGCAGATTGCACAGCCACGGTGAGATAGAGTTACTCACCAAGGAGCGTGTGGTAGGTTTTGATAACATACGGACAGATGCTATCAAACCTACTCAATACTTCTGCAGTTTCAGGAAAGAGTGTGAAAAGGGAGGAAGAGGGGAAAGAAAATCCCAAGATGCAGTAGAGACATATTATCAGTCATTTTGCTATTATGAATATGAACAGCAGGTAGTCCATTAAGCCCAGCATTTTCACTTAAAAATTGGAGCTCTGATAGCCATTAGAAGCAAGTCATATTTAACAGCAGTTGACTCCCTCAACTCTTTCTCCTACAGTACATTTAAATGATTATTTGGCTAGTGAACTAAATTTGTTTCTCTTGCATAGGACTGGGAGAGGGGATAAGGAAAGGCGTTTATTTTTGCAGAACTGGATCCCTTGCTACCCACTCCCCTCTGAATCTCAACTACTATCTGCAAAGTCAAAATGAACTTTAATAAATGAGCTGAACTCATTAGCTATGTGAAGCTCATGCTTACAGTCATAATGATTTTAAAATGTGTGGCTGCATCTTGAAGAAGAACAGAGCTTGACATAATTTCAGTTATCAAATACTGGTAATTGACACAGAGACAGGCTGTGCTTTACACTGGGTTATAATTAATCCACTTCAGTGACCTCAAAGGCTGCACTTCTGAGAAATCTACCACTTACGTTTTGATTCTTTGTCAACTACTTCAGCAGACATAAATTACAAATGAGGTACTAATGAAGTATTTCATCACCTGTTTACCTTCAGTGATCAGTTCCCTTACCCTAATTTACAGGAGGCACAATTTTTTTGAAGCTACTGTCAGCTGGAGCTGCCTTTTATTCTGAGCAGTTATAAATTAGCACATAGCTGTGTTTACTCTCACCAGCTCTTTGTTCTGGTTTTAAAATACTCCAGCATTGGAAGAAATAAGTTTATGTTCAGAAACTGATGGATAAGAAGAGAAAAAAAAAAGTATTTTCTTCTGTTTTATTCTTTCCTTTAAAGGCTCACTAAATGGAAGGAAATTCCCCACTGATATAAATACGTGACATCCTACTGCAGTGTGACTGTGTCTATTTACACCAGTAGGGCATTTGACTCATGAAAAACTAAATCCTGCTATATCATCAAGTATTTGGAGGGATCTTGAAGATCAAGTCAAAGAATCACCTTGGTATGCCAAGGTATTATCACTGAAATCCTTATATTAAGTCTGTGATGCTCACACAACTGCCTTTAATTTAAAATGGCAGAGCTCAATTCCCACATGGAGGTGTAAAAAAAAACATGGAGCAAAGGATAATTCAAGGAGTGAGTACACAACAATTTGACTTGCAGAGGCTGTTAGGCGAGGCTCAGCCATACCAACTGCCTTGTCCCAAACTGCTGCTCTGATGCATGTGGGCAGCTCCTGATCGTCTCCTGCCAGCAGCTCCTTTTAGTCCCTGGAATATCTTTCCATGGGCTCTGCACCATCCTTCTCCATGATGGAGGCTCTTTTCTCTCCTAGGTACCAGTGCTTTTACTCCCATCTGTTCCTCCCAGCATCCCAATCAGTTGTCTTCAACTTCTTCCTGCTTACAACAGCGGTTCTCCTGCTTTATATTGGTATCTCCACCATAATCTGCTTTTTTTGGGCTGCTGTGGGGCCCACAGAAGCTTTCAACCCAACAAAAGCTGTTTAATGCAACTGCTCCATATTTTATCAGCTTTTCTAAGTCAGGGAAAAATCTCCTTGTGTTCTTCTATAGACCTAAGAGGAAGACTGAAGGAATTTAATTATGGGGAAAACTATATATAATTTGTGAGCTCTGTTTAATACTGGGAACTTCATGAGGAAGCCACTAATGGACTCACAGTTGGCTGGAGTTCAGGGCAAACTTTTAAAGTCTGAACCAAACCAGTGAAGGTACTATGCAACAGATCATCTGGATTTTGTTGCATGCTGAGGTGGAACAGGAGGTTGCCTGACAAATGAGAGTGGAACATATTTGTTTATTTTTTGACAGGGTCCTTAATTGGCTCCTTTAGGGAATGAATGGAAGAAAAGAGACAGAGAAACAGGCTCCCATGATCTGGAGAGGGAGGAAGCATGCAAAAGGTGGGGAGAGATGAAGGATCTTGGGAAATGCAGGGGCCTCTAACACTGCCAGACATGAGGCAATGAAATTTACCTAAATGTACAACTTTGTCTACACTTGAAATTTTCCTGTAGTAAGTAAAGCTATGAGTTACTTTAAATAAAAGTGCAGTCTTTTTCTTGGTTTACCTTCAGTGACAAACATCCTTGAAAGATCAAGCTGCAAACCTGGAGCACCACATAACTGTAGCTGAGAAAAAGTGTAATGAAGCTACTGGGGAGTCCTTGGGCTCAGCACTGGTGTGGTGTCCCAGGGCTGCTGTGCCAGGGCTGCAGGGCCCAGGGTCTCGGTGCCACCAGCCACCAGCCTCGGTAAACAGCCTGTGCCCAGGGGGCATCCCTGACAGCCTCCAGACAGAGATGATGCTGCATCCTTCTGGGACAAAGAAAGTTCAACACACAGTGCCCAGCACATGAGGGCTCAAATACACATGCTTGGACTGTGTGCCAAAGGTGAAACTGTATAGACACTTTAAGGAGGTTCTTCCTAAGCCTGTTTATGCATTCAGGTCCACTTATCCTAAAAAAGGGACAGCAGAAGTTCCCATTGCACTGGTAAATGCATATTCTGAAATCATTTGTTTCTGTGTCTGTTTTGCTCTAGGTTTTACAGCCTTCAATGTTAAGGGTAGGAATGCACTTGAGACAACTCTACAGGAAGGGCATGTGCACTGAACCCTGGCCACCCTTCCCCAGACATCTCCATTTTGGAAGCCTATTGCTGAGATTCATTGCCCTATGTCAGGCAGGATCTGCTCCATGATCATTGCTGGGTAGAAAGTACAGGAAAATAGAAGGCTGTGTTTGTCTTTTGAATGTGCTATTTCCTGGACCTCACCACATCTCCTCTTTCTCTCTGTGTCTCTCAGCAGAGCTGATCACCTCTCACATTGCTCAGGGATGACCGTACTTGGTGTACGGTCAACAAAACACATATGCCTATCTTGGGAAAGGTAAAACCTGAACCCAGGTGTCAACAAGGCCCCACCTACTAACAATTTCTATAGGTTTTCATAACTAATTACTTTGCTCTACAAGGGGAAAAAGAGCTATTACTATAGCAACTATCTCAATACATAATATTGAGTATTTTTTAAACAAGCTATACTTTTTGCAGGTAAAGACTCATTGTGATGACATACTTTTTTCTTTTGCAGTTTTAAGCAGTATACAAAGGACATTTTTTTTTCAGTATTGATGGGATGCTGTGCTTTGTGATACTCCCTTTTATTAAACAAAATTTTATTTAGAAAAGAAGTAAATCTACCTGGTAAGTACAATAATGGAAATTAATTATACACACTTTCAAAGGTAATGAAAGAGGGAGATGGCAGTGAGGAGTGATTGTCCCTTTTTAAGACAGAGAAGCTTAATAAACTCTTTAATTTGACTCATCCCCAGCAATGCTGGTGAGTTATTGTCCTCCATGAAGGATGCACCTACAGTTCATCTCTGTAGGCAAAAAGGAATTGTTCATCCGTGACTCAGTTTATGCTACTGCAAAAGCATCTGTTTTTTTCTTCTTGGATGGGCCCAAGTCAAGGGAGGAGTTGATAGGTTACTGAAGTCTGTCTACAGCTGCCACCTGCTTCCATTCTGGCACTGTGTTGCTACCTACAGGAAGTCTGAATGGGAGGGGGAAAATTGCGGACCTCAAAATACAAGGTGTTCCTTTGCTGCTGCTTCATTCCATCCAGTGGCCACAGGCAGAAGCCAAGCATGTCCCACCTTGGTGAGCTGTGCCTTCCCCTGTGGGCTATTAGACTGTGCTTTGTGCTTAACAATGACAGATAAAACTAGTGCAGACATACAGATAGGAACAGGGGGTGGACTTTCTATTGACAGGACAGAGGTGAAGCAGAAGTTACAATGTCCTTCATAAGCAGAGATTTGATGCCATCCTTTGATGCTATGTAGCTTCCAGATCTACCCTGAAGGAGAGAATTGTAAGGACTGCAGGGAGAGAAAAGTCACATTTAAAGAAGCAGTTAGGGTCTTGTCTGCTTCCAGGAGCTTATACAAGGTTAAACAACATACAAAAGTCATATGCTTCTGTGAAATCACCGATTTGTAATTCTCTCATTCAGTTCTTTGGTTATGATGTGGCCTTGTACAATGGTTTGATCTCCATTTTATCCCCTGATTGAATTTTAAAGACCAACAAGAAATTGTTATTAAAGTTTTAAGTAGAAGGAGTTTAAGTAGGAGGAACCTGGAAAATAACTTCCTCACAGTCAAAAAAATCTACATGGCAAAACTACATGCAACTAAAGCAGTTTGGTAAAATCCAAATTCATCCATTTTGAGCCCAGCTCAAAATATTTGAAAATGCCAAAATTCCTTTAAAAGGTCTGTAAACCTTTCTTAGGATTCAAACTCAGCAAAGATATGCACATGCTCAAGTTGTCTGTTGAATTGAAGCCTAAATTTGTCCTCTCTCCAAGCCTTGTGATTAGTATGCATTTTCATCGTGAATCTGATATAAAAAAATAATGAAAAAAAAGCCTATGATAAGCTACAGAAAGCACAAGACTGTGTGTCTCTTTCTGTTTTAATAATTACATGCACTTAAAAATTATAATTACATAGTCATTAAGTCCCGTTCACACAAAATCCTGGCTAGCTTATTTTTATGAAGTAATTTTTACCTTCTGTAGTCCTGTTGCTCAAAAAATTGGCAAAGGTACATTTGTTACAAGTCAGGAGTTATCTGAAAGGTAAATTTCATATTAATGAACCTGATGTGCTTTCTTTTAAAACATCTTTGGTTAATTCATTGCTTACCATAATTTAAGATTTGGCTGCGTAACGAGCGTTGCACTTTGGCAATTGCTAAAATGGTCTGTGTGTGGTCAAGACAGCTGTGTCTGTTGTTACTGAACATAATGCTGACTTAAGTAACCAGTATCCGCTTCAAGTAGGATTTCAAACCTTTTTGCTTTCTTTCACTAATACCAGGTTACACAGACAGAGAAAAGGGGGGCCAGTGCTGACCTGTCTTGCTTGTTGTTCTGCAAACCGTATGGCAGGCAGAGAGAGCATGAGCAGATTGCAATCTCTGCCTTCAAACCTTCAGCAATGAACAACAGCTGAGCAATTTCAGGATGTTGTGTTTTGGGGTTCATCTCCCCATCTAACAAAATGCTAATCCTCAAATGACTTCAATTTCCACTTTCAAAATGTTCTGGAGAAATCTCGTGCTGTCTGGTGCAACACTTTGGTCTTTGAGCTGCACAGAGGTGGTCTGATCCCTATCTCACTGGGAACAGGGAAACAATGTCACCCAAGTCAACATATAAGTAGTATATACAATATCTAAACTTGGCATGAGAGGAAAATTGCCCCATGATTACACCACTCAAGGAAGTACTTTTAAAGCTTAGAAAAGAGATGGGGATCAAACAGATATAAAGGGCTTTAGGGCAACCGTGCCAGCTGAGGAATTCATGCCTGAACAACAGCGGGCGGTGGCTGCTGCCTTCCCATCCAGGCTCTACCTCTGTCCATGTCCTCCACCAGCGCACACATCCTGAGGAAAACCCCAGATGGGCACTGCTGCCCTCGGAGCTGGTGCCAAGCCTGTCTGCAGAGCCCGCCTGCTCAGGGGCTGATGAATGATGGGCAACCCCTGCCTCCCAGGGCAACAGGGGCCAGCTTTCAGCACTGCAACCCCTTTTCCCAGAATGACCTCCCCGTTGAGGGGACAAAGCGGTCCCTACACCATACGTTATGTAATTTATATGTAAATGAGGTGGAGAATATGCACAAATGAGCTGCAGAGACGTTGCTCCCATGGATTCCACCATGCAGAATCTGGTTTCTATCAGAAGCATACACTGATGGGGTTTCTGCAGACTAAAGAAACCAAGATGTGATTGCTTTTAAAGAATGTACCTACTGATACAATGCTGAGGGAAAACAGGAAAGCACTAAGTATTTGAGTCTTAAAATAACACTGCTTTTTCTAGTTGTGAAAGATTTTGAGCTATACCTCCTATTGCACTCACAAACATTTAGCTATTATTCAGGGAATATGACTGTTGAGATTTATTCCAACACATTCCAGAACACCCTTGCAAGATGAGATTTTACATCAAGTGAACAACATGTCCTACAAAAAACCTTTCTTAGAAGCAAACAGCAAAAAAAAAAAAAATCAAGTCTTGTTTTAAATTAATCTTTCAAGGTCATGTTGGGCTGAAGCCATTTAAGTATATATCAAAGGGGTATGTGCAGACGAGAAATGTGCAGTTTATTGCAATGTGTTCTTATACAGTAAGAATATGTCCTCATTTTACACATGGTTGTTTTGTATACCATAAACATATTTTCAAAGGTGACCTTGAAGCTACTACACACAGTTTTTAAACATTTGTGTTACAATTGAATTCATGCAAATATGAGTGTGAAGAGTAAAAAAGTTTCTTTGGTTTTTTTTTTTTTCTCTAAACAAATAATGCAAATAATTTCTTTGTTAGATGAGGCATAAATCAGTTTATTTCTGTTGGGTTCACTGGACCTACCGCAATTTGCACTAGCTGAAAATCTGGCCTTCATTCTTTAATCCACAGATATACTTTGTCATTGCAGTTTATGTAAACATGAGATCAGCTAGTACTTCCAGGCTGAAATGAACTCCTTGATAGTTCAAAATCAGACATCGGTTTTAAATCTGAATTTTGCTCTCAACATTTATCTTACAGCTGACCACAAGTAGACATGGAGTGTTGCTGGGTTTTGTGGTATGGTTTTGTCTGGGGATTTTTTAAACATAAGTACCCTGTTCTTCTTCAGACACAAAAATTTCAGTGACCCATTAAAAGTTAACATAGCTGTGTGTACTTGTCTTAATAAGTTTTGAAAGAGCATTCTGTAATAGCCCAAACAAATCTAGCATCCAACAGATTCTCATTTTTTGAGTCAATCCACATTATAAACTGTGCATAATGTCTTTTTTTTTTTAACAAATGGGACCATTTTCATGGTATGGGAATGCAGGAAAGGAAAAGAAATAGGTGAATTTCTGTTTCATTCCATAATTTAAAATGCACACACGAGATTGGACAGGATATAATTCTTCTTTTAATGTGCGAGGACCAGCCCATAAGAAATCTGAAATAAAACAGTTATTCAAAAATGTGGTTTCAAACACTGCTATTTTATACACAGTGTCAGTATTATTAATTTTGTCTTGCATTTCCCCAAATAACTCAAACTACTTTGTAGTCAAAACAGTCAGAAACATAAACTTGGTTCACTACTGCACAGCTACATAGAAATGAAACGCAAAGGGTATTTCATGGTGGATAGCCTTGCTGAGCACATTAGAGGAAGAGAAAAACACTTAATCCACTTTAAACTATTGGGAGAATTTCAGTTGGCAAACTGGTCATACTGGAATGTGACCATATGCCATCAACACCTCTATGAAATGCTCTAAAACTTTATTTCTCAGGTATGAAACAGTTGACTACTGTATTGAGAGGTGGGAAAAGTGTAAAATAATACATTGACTAGAAAATAACATCAGACTGGAAGTAATAATGACCATAGTACCATATACACTCAAAGTACTTTTTACCTGAGAATTTCAAATGAATTTTTACACATGTAGTGCTATAATAGAGGCAAGTATTATGCCAGTGTTACAGAAGAGTAAACTGAGGCATAGCAAATTTACACCACTTGCTTTAGGCAACACAGATGGTTAATGGGAATGCAGGGAATATAATTAGTAATTCTGAATTATACTGTGCTATTTTAATCACAAGACCTTTTTCTCTCTAAGGTACTTCTTATGCATTTAGGACCAGATTTGGAAAAATTTATATGAAAAGTTGCAGGCAGAAACCTATAAGAAGTTTCCAAAGCACTCTACAGATCCAGAAGGACTGTGGGTCCTAAATCACTGTGAGCACCTGTGTCTGAGCCTTGCAAAGCTGAGCGGAACAGAAGAACCACAGAATGTGTCTCCACACCAGCACATTACTGAGGTACTGGCTACTTTAAGGACACAACATTCAATTGATCCACTCTGGATCCACTTGATAACCATGAAACCTTTTCATGTGCTGAAACTGAGCAGTTTTACTAAGACACAGAACACTGCAGTATTTTGTTTCGGGGATGTGTTTCCAACTCTACCTATGTTGTGTGCATTACTTTAGATGACCGTCTGCTGTGGTGGTCTGCAAGTTCCTCTGTCATCTAGAAACTGAAAAATGAGATCCACAGATCCCTTCAGAGGCATTGCTCTTCATGGAATAATAGATGAGTTGTCATTAAGCATTGGTGTGGAAAGTTGCCATCAGACTTGGCAGTTCTCACTCCAAAAATCAAGCTTTGAAGTTTTCCTCAGTGCTGAGGCTTTATGATATAAATACAAAAGCAAAGATTAAGTTTTATAGGTAGTTTACCAGACTAAACATAGTTGTGAAAACTGTTAAAAAAGAAAGATTCCAAACATAGCAAGAACCTCCAGAGTGAAAAAAATGAAATTTGGAACTGCTGTCTACCAGCTCCACCACATGGCAAAGCAGTAATTTACAGTTCGCTCGCTAGAAGGAGGATAGTTTAAAACTAAAATCTTAGTCTGCCTCAGTTTCTTCAGCAGGCATCTCTTCCGTGAGGGTTCCAGGGAGCAAAACTGCCAGAGAGGACAGTCCTAGTTAGATGAAAAGCTGTCTCTTCCTGCAGGGTTGGAAACCATGTTTCTTACATGTGTGTAGGACAGTAGAGATTGATCTCTGCTTGGAGCTCCTGTACATGATCATAGTATGCTAGCCAGAGAATCCCCTGGGTCCAGGGACAGAAAGGGAAGGCCATGACAAAACTGTGGTGCTACCCTCCTGCTAAGCCATGAGCCCACCAGCCCTTGGACTTTTCATTCCCTGTTGTACTTGGGAAGGAGAAGAAGAATATGAGACAGTGGGCAGACACCGCAGCCGTGGCCTTGCCTATTTCACTCCCTGGAGATAAACTTCACCTCATGAAGGAGATGTCCTTCTGGGCTCCTTCAAGGCGTACATAGCGCATATCCATTGCCTTAACGAGAGCAGAGGTTCCCAGTGGAGAAGGCAGAAGGATCTGTTTTCTGAAAAAATAGTTAAAGTATTAAATTCCTTGTTCAAATACAAGTTATTTTGACTGGACCAAGTCAAACTACTAGATAAATGATTGAACTATGCTTTTTCTTTTCAGTTAAAAGATGAAAAAAAAACGTTTGGGCAATGACACAGCTACAGCTCTCGTGTTTATAAAATTTAATCTTAGCTGCTGTGTTCCTCAGTGTCTGTACCTATGGAATGGTTATATTTGATTCATTCAGAAACACCACTTTGTGATAAGTCACTATTAATACATAGAGCACGTCATGCAATGGACTCAAAATGTGAGGTGGTATAATCATCATAAGTAGAAGCTAGAGTTGGCTCACCACCTTTTGCATGGCAGCAACAGTAACTGTGAAATTATTGGTCAGTAGCTGCAGACTCCTAATTTGCTAATTTCAGAAGTTTCTGCAGGGCTGCTTTTGATCTGAACGTTCACTGGCACTACTCATGAAGCATGGGATTCTTTACTACTAAAATAATGTTTTAAAATGGAAGCACATCTACCTACCGGTATTTTGTGGCTTCATACTTTTTACAAATAGCTCCGCATTTTTAATATAAGGTCAGAAAGCACACTCTAATTAATTTTTAAAATCCAGGACAAACTTAATTTATTCAGATTGTGACATGAGAAGTATCTCCAGCTATTTTTCAGTGCCAAAAGATTTATGAGACAAGTTAGACAGTGTACAGAGCTAGTATTTTTAGTAGTACAGGCTTACCAGAGAAGACAGGGAAGATGAGAACTTCTAGATGTATCTAACACAAGGCAGAAAATACCGGAATTCACAACTGAGCAAGAAAAACCTGCACGCTTGTGTGCCTACATATAAGCAGGGCAGGGTATCTGGGAAACAGAACATGGGTAAACTACAAGATTACTGAGAACATTTTGTTTTGGTCATTACTCTCTTGACTTCTAGTTGTATTAAGACTTTTAATTCAACAGTCTTCATTCAATCACTGCCTTTTCTCTAGGCAGTGATTTTTCATTGACTAATCATTCACAAGTTACCATGAAATAAACAGCTTCATAAACTTAACTAATATTTACTTTAAGATAGTGTAGGAGAATTTGCCCCATGGCAGGTGAAGTAGGAAAGCACACACATAGTGAAGGTGGGTGTGCTTCCACATCTGGAGATAAGAATTCAGTGATAGAAGTGGCCACAAAACATTGACATTTTTAAAATTAATAATTCTAACTTGTCAATTTAAAGAATCATTCTAGTTCCACTAACAATGATCTCTAGTGTGTCCAGATCAAATTATGGGTTTTAACTTTTTCCAAAGTGTCATTTCATTCTAAGTTTCATACTTCGAGATATTTGCTTTCAAATCAAATTACTTCTCTTTAATATTTTGTTCTGAGCTTCCCCATGGGCTTTCACATTGTTTTCTCTGTCCTTTGATATTCTGTATGCCCACCTTTTCACAAAATAAAAATTTTACTGATTACACAGTAAAATTTATTCTCATAGTCTTCATAATGAACAAGTTATTTGTGTTGGTTCTTTATACTCCTTTTCAGGGGTAACATAATATATCATATAGTATGGAGAGAGGTTAAAAAAAAAAGAAACTTTGTACTTTGGAATGGCTGTCCAATTTTCAGAATATAGTAATCACTATGATGGATGTGGAAAGAGAAATAATGAGACTCTTTGCTTTATTTCTTTTCAGTCCATGGGTGGAAACCACGAAGCTTTTCAGTCTAATCATTCTTCACATCTATCCTTGATAAAATTCTCAGCAGTCAGCACAGATTTAAGAAGAAAACAATGACACTGCCTGTCTTGTTTTTCAACATTTGGAAAGTTTTAAGCTGTATTGCAGGTGGGAATATGGTCACAAATGTACTTTATTTTTCATAATTTCTCTCCAGATTTTAAAATGAAAAACATAATGCAGATTCTCACATATGAAAATACTTTGGAGCACTTGAAAAACCAAAAAGTGAAATAAAACAGAACATGCAAAATGTATTTTATTTTTGCAGATAAGACTAGCCTGAAATCGGGATTTCATTTTTGATTAACTGTTTACAGGTGATTGCATCAGCAGTGCTGGAATGCCATGATGTGCTGCAATATATTGAAAAGCAGATTCAGAATAGCCATAGTCTGAGTATAAAAAAAAAAAAACAGACAAAAAGGGAAAACACCTACAAATCTGGGGAAAAGACAGGTCCACATTTGTATTTGTCACTTAACCTATCTAATTCTAAGTCAAAGGGACTCATTATTCTGATTGTCATCCAGGGAAAAGATGTGAAGTGCTCTTTCAAATATAAAATATTCCTGTGGCTTTTTCGGAGGTTCATTAGGTACAAGCTGAGCTGCTGCAGGGGAAGAGAAAATTGCATTTCTAAGGTCAAACGCTGCAATGCAGAACTTTACCTTTCAGGATTTATATATAAACACAAACAATAAAATACTGCACTACAAAAGCAGCATCTTATAGTAAGCTTCCTGAGTTATGTAGCTTGCCCACTGCTGTTTTTTTTCCCTTGAAATGCTTTTAGTCCTTCTCCCGCCGGGAAGTGACAGGTTGGCATTTGGAAGAGGTCTTTTTATCAAAGGAGCCTGCTGTTACTGCCAAACCTGATGCTGCTATTGTCGGTTACAAAGGAGGCTGGATACTCTCACAGCTAATTGCCACAATCTGTCATCTATAAGATTTAGGGATTGTTTTGGTTTTTTTTCAAGGGGATCTTGGTGTTCCCGAAAGGCTGGCTGTGGGGCTGGCAGCCACCTCCTGTGGGTCGTGTCAGGAGGCTGGAGCCTGCCAGCGGTGGGGTGGGACTGCCACAGGCATGTTTGGTGGGGCTGCGGTCTTCTGTGCCTTGGAGAGGGAGTTGCCAAAAAAGAATAAGCAGCTCAGTTTTGACCATGACCAAGCCTCTGCTGAAGCTAACGTTAGTGAAAGAAAGGAGCTGAGGTAAGGGTCTAGAGCAATGGGCTTTCCTGAGAGGAAAGGCAGTTTGGTCTCTCTTTACTCACTATAGTAGGAGAGGGGCAATTGCACAGAAATATTATGTCATGGGTCAATCAGGAGGTAGCAGTGGTTGGGGGCTTTCCTGTGGTATCCTTGATGGTATTTTCTCAGGATTGAATGGACAGGAGGGAGAGTTTGCTAAGGCAGAGTGATGCCCAGTGGGTAGGGCTTTCTCTTAGCATCTGAGACATTCAACACCACAGTCACCAGCTGATTGATCAGATCTGAGTCTCTCACCTGGATCTCCAACTGACTAAACAAATGGTCATGTTGGGTGTGTTTTGCCTTGTATAGGTAATTAAATATTCCTTGGTCTAAGGAGATGGGATTTGCTTTATACAATACAGACAACTGTATCACAGCTAAGGTTTCCATATTAGATAGTGGAAAGGAATAAACATTCAACAGACAATTCATCAGGTCTATTTCTGGGTGCAGAGGAAATCAAAGTATAGCAGCGGTAGCATTGAGGAAAGTGGAGCATCTTGGTTCTGTGAGCTGAATGTGGAAAGTAGCTATTGGGAAAGACAACCTGTCAAAAGAGGCTGGATGATACGTCCATCCAGGGAGAGCTCTGTGTGATGCTTATGTGAATGTTAGTCCATGAACCTAATGTCAGTCCTTATTTGCTGAGGAAATTTAAGTTCTCTTCAGGTGCCAAGCTGCCAGCCAGCCATAACAATACTTTATCCCCAGTTTTGGTTCTGCTCCAAACCAGCAGGTTTCTGACACATAATATCTATTGACAGGCAGAACTTCCTGAACAGCATCTGAGTAGCCACACTTCATTAGCATGCTAAGCATGGACACAGAGGTCTGCAGAGACATGATTGGATGGGAGGAAATTCAGAATAAACACATCAGTAATTAATAAAAAGAGAAATGCAGAGAGTGGTTTTGCTGGCCTTTGCAATACAGACAGAACATACATTTTGCTGGACTGACTTCCATAACTGCTAGCAGGAACTGTGAAAAGGTGAATGGAAGAGAGGTGACTTTTAGCTACATAAGGTATGAAAATATCATGGTATCACATACAGAAAAAGGAATAATTTCTGTGTGCAAAACTGTGGTTATAATATAAGCACAACGGATCACTCTTATCAAAGACGTGGTGAAAACTGACTGCAGCTACCTACTAGCCACATTCCCAAGCAGCATCAATCTCTGTATCTGAACATCTCACATGACTTCAAAGGAAAACATAAACCCTTCCTCCCTTTGCATCATTTATAGGGATTTGCTTTGGGTTTTATTTTTTCAACTAAAGGCAATTATGCTGGAAGGTCCACATCAAAGAAAATGCCAACCTTAGGCCTTTTTGCACTATCCAGGACAGGGAGTGCAATGGATATTCATCTATTTCGGGTATCCCATCACATGCACTGGCCAGAGTATGTTTCACAGTATTAATGGTGGTGGGGTTAAAGTCTGGCTTTTCTTAGAAAAGCTGGATATCATCATAACCAGCTGTTCTGATTTGCTGACTATTTATTAACATCTTTTGTAATTATGCATGGCAGATTTCATGAGAACACAATCATACAGCTTGTGTAAATTAATGCCTTCAATAAAACCTGCCTGAGCTTATGCAGTGAGCTCCTTCGTTAAAGTGTGTTTCTCCTGTTAAAATATTTAGCTATTGCAGGCATATGCCCCCTCTCAGGCACAGGCTGTGCA
The DNA here is from genome assembly GCA_004320125.1 of Scolopax mira. NCBI lineage: Eukaryota > Metazoa > Chordata > Aves > Charadriiformes > Scolopacidae > Scolopax > Scolopax mira. The sequence goes on from BJBW01002375.1 coordinate 48,797, forward strand.
TGTTTTCTCTGCTCGTTCTGCATGAGAAACTCTCATTGACCCAAATAAGGGCTCAGTGCATGGGCCATATGCTAAGAATATGGAAATTGCTTTGAGAAGATGTTGATTTTCTATACCCCCATTTTAACCACAGTGTGGGTGTCACTGCTGGATGGTCTCTTGCAAATGGATAAAACTGCATCACTGGAGTCAGTGGAAGTTTTTTCTCTGAATAAAATGAGAGGATGCTTTCATACCCATTGCCCCTTGGGCTACTCTCAGCTGCCTCTGATTCCTCGGACCAAGGGTGTTGTGCACAGTCCTGTGGTCTCTTCTGGGATTGGATGTCCCCAGGGGAGGGTCCTCCCCATCTATCTGGAAGGATCCCAAAATAATGTCAAGTCATTTCTTGTCCCCCGTCTTGTCATGTTTCCCAGCAAGTACATTAAGGTTTGGGGTAAAGCCTTTCTTGAATGTCTCATCAGGTGCAGCCCAGGCAACGCAGTTCAGTGCATAACAATGCTGGATTGACATCACCTCACTTTCATTATCTGAAAGTTAAACACCTTGTGTGAGTCAGCTGTGCAAGTTTGTATTAAGTGAGGAGAAATAAGCACCACCTCAGGGTTATTCAAACCATTTTTTAGCTAAGAATAGCAGAATGTAGCAGAGAAATTTTCATCTGGATGTACAATTATTCAATTCAGAAATTACTTCAGATACTGCTTTAGAAAAGGCCATAGCAGAGTCGAGTTTGGGTAGCTGGATAATAACTCTCAATTCAAAAGCCTGAAAGATGTTTTTATTCAGTGATGCAGCAATAGGAGGAGAGGACAGCTCTGGTGTGGACAAAAAAACTAGGCAACATACTGAGAATTGAAGGCTTGAGCTTGTAGTTTTTTTCCTTAAAAAAATATTTTTTTGAAGTTCTTCTTAGAATCAGGCACAAGTCCTTAGTGCCAGCATATGTGAAAATGCTTCGGCCTCTTTCATCATTTGTTTTTAAAGGTGCCCTAATTTTGTCTAATCTAGTGGTATTTTGGGTCTTCTGGTCAGTGGACCCTCTTGATGTATTGGGATAAAATGTTTTCACACTTTGTCGTGCAAACACTGTTTTAATTTTGTGCTCTCTTCCTGAAACTGCCATAAAAACATTATCAGGAAACAGTTCTTTTAAAACAAATGGTCACCAACTTCTTAAATTTTGCAAAACCCAAGGACCTAGTAACTGTATTCAGGCTAATACTGATGTCACATCCTTTAAAGAAACATAGATTCACTATGGATCTTATTCCTTTTCACATAACCCACTCTGCCCAAATTTTGTTTGAATGGACATACTAATGGCACTTTAAAATACACTATTTTAGCAGGGAGGTACTGTCTTGGTATGGAATGTTGCATAGTGTCATTGCTTCTTCTCAAACAAAAGGCCCATATCTCAGAGGCAGTTGCCTTACATTACAATAGTTCCATGTAAACAAAGGAACTGCTCTGAGCCCAGGGCAGTTCTAAGTTATAGGTTCAGCAATATACTCTGTTTTTACATTGTTGTGACATGCTGTTACTTCTGCCTCTATAAGCCTACGCCCACGCGTACACAAACATATGCACACTTAGGCACACACATTTACAAAACGTGTCTGTGAATCTCAGTGACAGAACATCAGCCCTGGTGAGCTGTTTTGTTTTTCCGTAGATGTACCTCAGCATAGCTGCAGTAAGGCAGAGCTCCCTAGAAGATGTGCTGCTGTAGATTCCTATCTTTGGTAGTAAGCAGCTGCATGACCCGTATGATGTCACAGAATCACAGAATCAACCTTCTAAGATTTACTCCAACCAATGAAAAAAAAAGAAAACACAAAAAAAACCCACAACCCACAAACAAACAAAACAAAAAAAAACCCCACACAACCCCACACCACACCCAAAACACCACCAATCCACTACTAATCCATATCCCCGAGCACCACATCAACTCGTCTCTTGAATACCTTCAGGGACGGTGCCTCAACCACCTCCCTGGGCAGCCCATTACAATGCCTGATAACCCTTTCAGTAAAGAAATATTTCCTAATATCTAACATGAACCTTCCCTGGTGCAACTTGAAGCCATTATCCCTTGTCCTATCATCTGTGACTTGGGAGAAGAGACTGACCCCCACCTCTCTACACCCTCCTTTCAGGTAGTGGTAGAGAGAGATAAGGTCTCCCCTCAGTCTCTTCTTCCCCAGACTGAACAACCCCAGCTCCCTCAGCTGCTCCTCATAAGTCTTGTGCTCCAGACCCCTCACCAGCTTTATTGTCTTTCTCTGGACCTGCTCCAGCACCTCAATGCCTTTCTTGTGGTAGGGGGCCCAAAATTGGGCACAGTAATACCCATACGGGTAAGTAGAGAGCTCACGCTTTGGAGTCCTCAATTCCCATCCTTTTTGATGCATCTGCTGACAGGAGCACCGCCTGGTGCTCCTCTGGAAAGGAAGCTTGGTGGGACGGGGATTCTGTTCATGATGACATAGGCAAAGCTACCATCCCATTTCACATCAGACAATGCCAAATCCCTTACACTGCTATAGTATTTCGGTTTCATGTTTTTTGCTGAGCACAGATTTTGGTTGTCATACACCTTTGCGCAAAATGAGTGAAAGGTGAACAGAGAATAAAGCCACACACGTCTTTGCACTCCCTTTGTACTGATGCGAATGATGATGCAAAGTGAAAGGCAAGGGTAAATTATGTACCTTGGGGCAGGTTGTGAGCCTTTACATGCAACATTGATTAATTACTGACATAAAGAGCCTGATTAACTTTTTAAGATTATAATCAGGTCTCAAGCCTTTTGTTTGCACAACTGTAAATCAAAGGAAAGTGAAAGGGAAGAAATTAGATGTGTACATTTCTGTGTATCTGTACATACGTTTACAAAGACACATCTCCACAGCATTGGTAGAAGTGGGGAATAAGTATCAACAAGGAAAGCCTGTTGGTTTTCCTTATGTTATGAAATGTGTAGATAAACCTGTGATTTATTTTCCATATTTTGGATGTAACCAGTCAATGTGTGCTGTGCAGCTGTGACATAAAATTTCTTTTAAAGAGGGTTAATGCTAAAGAAAGATATTGCAAATATGCGACCTGAGTTCTGGTTTTGTAAAATATTTTTCTAATTTCATCGCTCCAGGATAGAGCTTTATAACTTAAGCCAGAATCATTGAAAAATGTTGCTGCTTTGCTACTGCAGGCAAAATCTGTACAGAATAGGATTTATAATATATACAAACTCTCAGACAGTTCCTTTAAACTTACGGAAACTCCTATAATAGAGTTTTACTGAAGTCCAAAATAAGTCCTGGCCAAAGTTTTTGCTGAATCTGTTGAATTCTAAAACAGGCCTGGGTCTCAGCATGATTTTCCTACTGTCTCCTGAACAAAAAATGCCTTATATTCCACCCAGGAGCATAACCCATAAACCACACACAATAAGATATATAGAAATCCATCTCTCCCAGTCTAATGAATTTAATCAAGATCAACAGTTGTGTGAGATCAGTTTTGGCAGAAACTTGTGCAGGTGCAGATTTCTATTGTTGCTCAGTCAAACCACCGAACAGGAGCTCTCTTGTGCTTGAATAACCTCTACCTTTCTTTCCGATGTTTTAATGAGTGAGTGGTGTATGTTTTAGACACAATATCATGCATGATAGAAAGCACACACATTGTGACAGATGCTACAGGATTCATGGGGTGGTTTTTTCCCAGATTTTTTTGAAAGACAATATACAGGCTCCTGTCCTACATCTGTCTTAGCTGTAGCTAAGGATGTTGTCTGAGGAAAGAGGGTGTGAAGGCAGGAGAAAAGACACCGAAATGGGTGTTTGTCTGACAACAATCTTCTTTTCCCAGTGTATCTGTGTCATACTGCACCCAACATTGTTTGCACTGACAGCCAAGCATCTCCCATTTTCCTCCTTCCCCTTGCCCTCCAGCACTGTCTAGACTTGCTATTGGCATTTTCTTGCCACTGCTATCATATCTGAGCCCATTTTCCAATGGCAACAGCAGGAGGCGAGCTTTTGGGAAAAATGCCCCCATTTGTCTCCCTCTGCATCTTGCCCTTTCTGCACTGAAATGTCGTTAGGGGCTAGTGGGGCTTCTCCAGAGGAAAAATCCTGTATTTCCTGCTTAATGTTGACATAAAAAAAAGCTCAACACAACTGTTTTCCTCATGTCGACCTCCTCTCTCAGTACTAGGGCTCCCTGAAGGCTAAGCACCCATCAGCTGAGAACACCATGGCTCAGGGAGAAGCTTGGGGCTGGTGCTGGATGTACCCTGCTCACAGCTGGGGATGGATCCAGAACCTACCAAAGCGAGTGGAAAGATGGTCATTGACTCCGGTGAGGTCTGTATCAGATCCCTGTGGAAAAATATGCCTGCTGTGAACTGCATACAGGGAAATTCCGTTTATAGAGGAGTCAAATGAAATACTCAAATTGCTTCAATCCATGAACAAATTGCATTTCTACTTGTAATGAATTTTGTCTTATAGGCCCCAGTCCAGTCAGACACTTAAGCACCTGCATATCTTTTAGCTGATGAATAAACCTCTTAGAGACAGTGTGGCCAGGTTGCTGAATATGGACAGAAGTGCAAGCTTTTTCAGTGAAAAATAAGCAGGTTTTATTTATTTTACACAGAGATACATGATATGTGTAATTTTTCAGTAGCATGTGATTAAAAAAGAAATTTCCAATCATACATTTACTGCCTGCATGTTTAGGAAATTAGCTAGCTTAGCTTTTAATATGTAACCGTATAACTTGGTTCTTTACTAGAAATGGCAGTGTTTCATCACTTTTTAGCTAATATTCTCCATTCGTTTGCATGTGTCACACAGTTTTGCAAAAAATAGTTTAGACATGTGACATTTTATAGCATGTCTTGCTTAATAAAAACATGAGAGAAAATTAAAACACAATTTTACTTTCAGCTGCTCACAGATGGCATCTTATGTTGCCAAAATCACCTAATGCAGTTTTCATCTGACTTGCAACATATTGACTTTCTTTCTTGTGTTCTAAATTGTATGTAATGACCGTTCCAGTGCCATCTGATAGGTGAAGTTTCAGATTTAGAGATGTACCTTTTTTGTTTGTTTCTGTCCCCCAACTTCAACAGCAAGCTTCAAAATCATTGCTTTGGTTAGTCCAACTATTTGAATTTCCCAGTGGTTGCTGATATATAAAACCATAGATATATATTTAAATACATGCTGCACTTTCCCTGCCCCAGACAGACATCTGGCCAGTTCCCATCTGCTTACTGTGACCTGAAGCATTTTTCTCTCTCTCTTTCTCATTATTTTGGGCTTTTGCTGAGGTTCAGTAGCTCACACATGCTGATCCATCAGTTGTTTTTATTGGCAAACAGGTCCATCATTAACAATCAGAAACGATAGCATCTGCTAATTTAAGTGGGAACCACATCCTGTTGTACATTAGGTGTTTAGCAGTATGGGCATTTATCAAAACAATGATTAAGTGAAATACACATATGTGTAATATTAAGGATATTTCAGGCTATAAATAACACATTTCATTTCTCTTCATCTTTAAACTAACAGATGCATTTTACCATAGGGAAAAATTTGTCTAAATCTTTCTGGATAGTTTAACACTGGAAACCTTGGTCAACACAATGCTTGTCTGTTAAAATCGTTTGCATGCCTTTTTGTGCTGGGTGGGCTGCCCCTACCAGCAAACACAAAAGATTACAAAAGGTTCGAAAACTGCAGAACTGGTGTAGCATATCTCTGTGGCATGTAGCCCATGCAGGCTTCTGCTTCCAGAAGCTCAGGACTGGAATGTAATTAATTAACTTCATTCAGAAACACATTTTCAAATTTTAATGGCAGCAGCACAAGTTGCCCCAAACTTAATAAGTACCCCTAATGGAAAGGAAACATTTTTTAAAATGAGGGGATTTCCAGAACATGGATTTTGAGCATGTGTTTAGTGATCTCTACACACCACCAATATCTACTTTTAGATATCAATGTCACACTGTCAGATTTGGCTTTGTTAGGTGGGCATTCATAAATCATAAAGCAGTTTGTGGCATGTTACTTGAAAGATAAACCCAAAACTTTAGGTTTGAGGCTGGTATTTTTGTCAAGCATATGGCTTACTTAATCCTCAAACACCTGGCATTCAAAGAAAACAGAAAGTACCAACAAGACTAGCAAAAATTCAAGATTTGAAATAAAACTTCTGAACCATAAGAGCACAAGAAGCCGTGGAAGACAGGAGAGTTGCAGAGGCTGTGTCACACCACTTTACGCCACAGCCACCTGGGAGGAAGGACAGCTCTCCCTGCTCCCAGGTAAGTGGCTCTGGGTACCTGCATCCCTTTTAGAAAGTCTCAGGGTATGATGGACATGTATTGCATGCCAACTTTATCAAAACCTGTCTGCATTTTCAGAAAAGGCGGAAAGTTTAAACACAAAGAGCTTAAGAGCAAGCAGAGGCTTCATGAAAAAGCTTATTGAAGTCAATGGGAAGCCTCCTGCTGGCTTCACTGAGGGGTGGATTGAGTCCCAACTTCAGACCTCTGAAACAAATGCATAATTTGTTTAGTTTTGTGCTTTTGAACATTGCTTTATTTTCTAAACAGAGGCTACAAACAGTTATGTGTCTGTTTCTGTGATCCTCTCCTCTTATGAAGTCATTCCAGCTCTTCTATCAGTAAACTTGTAATATATTTCATGCTTAGTCTTCAAAGAAATGTTAACATTCACAGATAAAAGACTCTGTACGCTGTCCATGCCACGACTGTCACCAGAAACCCAGAAACGATGACATGAGCGGATGATAAATATCCTCACACAAAAAAACTATTTTTCATGGGAGCCATAAGCAAACCTTTGTTGCTCTCCCTATCTGTGAACCGGGGGATGTGTCCTCCCATGGCGATGCCTTTGGGCTGGCCAAGCGGCCGCTGCAGTTCATTGACACCTGGTGACAGAGGAAAGCCCCTGCCCACGGTCTGGTCCTGCCGTGGGGAGTGGGCGAATTGAGCCGGGAACATGCCAGTTGTTGACTCCTCACTGAAAGCACCCCGTCCCCCACATCAGAAAGGCACCAGGAGCCTTCACACAGGTCTGCACTCTATAATAGGCAGATTTTCAGCGAGGGCTCAGAAGACAAATGAAGCTTTTATCTGCTTTCCAGCCCTCTGCAATAGGAGTTTACGTTAAAGCCACTTAACCGTCTAGAGTGCAGCCCTGTGGATTACCTGTTTGTGTGAATCGAGTACATTACCTGATCACATGAGCACTGGGGATAAGTTTTCTATAACTAGCTTTTCTTTGAAGGGATCTTCAGCTACTTCGGGATTCTCACAAAGAAGTGCCCCAAATGAGGCAGGATTAAGAACAACCAATACTTCACTTTGTCTTGGGTTTCTCCAGCTTCATTTATTCAGCTTTACTTACTTACTCAGTCACTTATTTGTGTGTCATAACAGTGGGATGAGAAATAAACCTTCCGAAGTATGCAGCTCATGTAACCTTTACAGCTCCATGGGTTAAATATTATATAAAGAAGGGAGTGAGTGTCATAAAAGGAAATATCTCTTTCTGAGCTGCAATTCAAAAGACTGTTGGTAATTTTATAAGAGTTCTCAATTTAAATTGCTAGAGTTAAAAATATTATTTTACCACACCTTTGGGTGGTTTTTTTAAGCAACATTAAAAATAATTAGTTTTGCAGAACATTTTAAAATTAAAATAATGATGAAGGATATGTAACCTATTTTAAAACACTTTGAATGATACACCCTTTTTCAGGAAATTGCATTCAGAGGAGAGGAATCAGGGCAGGTTTAACACTGGAGTCTGTGTTTTGGGGGCCTGGTCATTTCTATCCCTGCAGGCTTTGAACTTACCCCACACATGGTGCTGTCTTTGGGTGCCCTCAGAAACTGCTCTGCCACCCCTCACTGCTACACCCCCGGCTGGGGACTTTATCCCCTTTTTGCTGCTAGAGGACACACCTTCGTGTGCTGTCACCATTCCGAGTAGGAGGAGCTCCTGGGGGCTGAGGGCACAAGGTCTCTCACCGCTACACCCCCCTCCACCAGTGCATCACCCCAACTGCTGAAGACTTGTCACCAATATTGTTAACTACTCTCTCCCTGGTGATGTCTGCCAGCCCATCCCTCTGGTATGGTAGCCATGCCACAATATGTTGTAGATCACTATTTTTGCTTTGAAAATGCAGATTTTCTTTTCTTCCCCATAGCAGTTATGGGCACTCAGCAGCCTCTGGTTGCTAGTAAGCTGCAAAGGGAGATGACTGCTCCCAATGCCCTGAGAAGATGCTTTGTTTGGCAAGAGGTGATGTGGTGGTCAGGAGTGAAACTGCTCACCCCAAGCCCCCCAAGACCTGTGAAAAACAAAATGCAAGAGAAGGAATTACTAGGGTCAAGCTGCCTTTCTCACCAACAAAAATAATGGAAAGCAAAAGGAGATACATCCCAAACCTTCAGAGACTATGAGCTAGAGAGTTTCAAGGGAGTATTTTCTGAAGAGGAAAGAGTTCATTTTTCTGAGCAGCAGGTTTGCTTTCTTTAGTAATAAATTTTAAGTTACTTTTAAATCTGAAAACTGTCTGCCATCTGAAAAGTGACTCCAGCACTGTGCCCGATCCCTTGTCCACACTGAGTAGATGCTTTGTGTACAAGAGCCTGTCTTTCTTGGAAAGACATTACAGCTTTTTCTTCCTTGTTGTGTTGTTCTAATAAATTAAAAGACCATTTTGACTGCAAGTCAGTACTTCTGTAAGGAAAATAAAATAACTTATCACTCATCACTGGTAATAATACACTGCCTGAAGACATTCCGTTGTCAAGCCTGTTGGTGATCAGTTTATGCCCTAAAGGATTATACTTATGACTCAAGATAATACAACTTCAGATGATATTTTTATTCATAAAAGTATAATCTACCTTTGAAGGAATCTTAACTACTCGCTCTAGTTACATCTTGTGACAATGAGGCACCTTATCTTCAGGGCTAAGGAAAGCCAAACTCCAGATTGACAGGATGGACTGGCTGTGACAGGGAGCAGAGCAGGACAGATGGAGAGAAGACTGAGGAAGCATGTTACACACCCTTTACTTGCTCTCTGCAGCATAAAATGATACACAGCTTCACTACAGTTTTAACTTCCTATGCTTCTCTAGATTTTTGTACTTATTATGGTTAAAATAAAAAAGCCAAAGTCCTATTTTATGCATTTCCTTCTTTCTTGTTCTCAGATAAATTTAAAAAAAAAGACACCTGAACCATACAACCAAACCTTTTTCTTACATTGCTTATGAATGCTGCTTCTTCAAGATTTTTTTTCTGAGTATTATGCCTAGCTATTTGTTAGTATCTCGTCAACTTAAGCAAATAACTAACTAAGAAAGACAAGTTTTTGTAGGAAAGTTTGTGGTTGCATTGTGTAATTAAATAGAAAACATTTGGCAGGTTTGACTAAACAATGACTGTGCTTCTAAATGCTGATAATGTAAATCAAACTGAAGGAAAACACGTCCTGTTTGTCCATTTCATGAGGACAATGAAGGTCTTATGGTGTTATTTTATGCTTGGATTTGGCCTTAATTCTCTTAATTTTGTACAAAGAGGATGACCAAATCTGAAAAGATCTGAAAAGACTACAGCCCTGACAATTAAATCTGTAGAAAAGCTGAGTCGGGGACTTCAATTTAACCGCACAGTTGGCACTGTGCTTGTATGTCACTATTTCAGCTGCCTTTGGCAATGAGATGAGAATAAAATGTATCTCTGAACTAAATAGCCAGCAGCATTATCAGAGATGTAACTATGGTTGTGTAAAATCTTTATTGTACATGAAAGCAAAAAGGGAATTTGCAGAGCCACGTGTCCAGGACTCTTTTTGAGTCACTTCTGATTTGCACTCAGACTCACCATGTGCTAGGTACTCGAGTTTGCAAAAGTAGATGCTGACTTTGGGCCCCATTTTGTGAAGATCAGGCTCTCTAAGTATCAAGTCAGTATAGAAAGAGTGAAAATCTACAGACAAAACAAAGATTAGAGCTTGAAATGCACCACTTCTCCCTGCAGAAAGAGCCTGACAGAAAGCACAGTAAATTTAGTCACAGTACAATGCCTATTACTCTCAGCGCATGATTAAAGCTGCTTTCTCTTGGACCACACACACATGTAGTCTGTCCCCGTCTTGGGAGAAATGTCTCCTTCTGCCCACGGCCCAGATGAATTATAGTTACAACCACTTTGAAGATTTACAGAACACACAAAGGGGCAACCTGAAACAATAATGGTATTTCCCTGAAATGCATCTCTTCTCAATGAAGGCATTTTCTCAGGAATATGCAAGATGCGATTACAGTTTTCTGAGGCAATGCTCATTATTACAAAGCCATTTCAGAAAGGACTTGAATTTCTCATTGCTCTAAATCCCATTACTTTATAGCCTGGTGCAAAAATCCTGGGGAAAAGGTGTGGGAAGCTGCAGGGAGACAGTCCCTCAGTGACGTTTACTGGCATCGTGAACTTGGCTCTGTGACATGGCAGAAATCATCCACAGTGTCCCCATCCTGGCTGAGTGCTGCCTGTTCTTCTCTCCCAGCAGTTTTTTAAACATGGTGCTTTAGAACTAGTCCTGTACACAGAAAAATATGTTCACAAAAAGTACTATGCCCCTACAAGCAGATTCTCAAGGTACTTGAATTTTGGACTAGCTCAGCCATCTAGGGACCTAGGCTTATCCCGCCTTCCACTTTAACATAGGCTGGAATTTGTCCTCTTTGAAGTGAGGAAGGAAACTGTACCATGTCAGTGCCCATCGGCAGTTTTTCTGAATTTGCAGAAGCTGCAATCACTTGGGAAGGACTGTAGCACAAGTGGCAGTGGGAAGGGCCCTGCAGCAGATATGGGCAGATGATCCAGCTGGATCATGGATCAGTGGAGATGAGACTTTGCTATGGAGAATCCTCAGCTTGTCAAATCTGCATCCTCTTCCCCCAACTTAGTCTGGAGTAGGCATTGGTTTGGTTATGGCTTGCTTAGGGAATCCATAAGAGGCAACCCTGGAAAAGCTGAATCATCTCCACCAGATTGCACAGACTGAGATGAAGCTGGACATCCCTTCTGAAAGCTCTTTCATGATGTTTATGAAGTACAGTGTCGCAGACTAAAGGTTTTTCATAAGTTTAAATAAGGTTGCTTTTAAACAGCAAATGTTCCAAATTTGTTTGACACGGTTACTCAGACTTTGTGAACAGATGAAAATCCACCAGCTGTAATTTATTTCCAATGGAAAAAAACTGAGATAGAAAGTAGTTTGACATAAGTCTTTTCTTTCCATGGAAAATTTCAATACTTATTTAGATCCAAAAAAGAAAAGGCCTAAACCTGAAAAGGTCTTGGTCAAAAAATAGAAATTTTGTTTTGGAGATGATGCCGCAGTGCCTCATGGGACATGTGGTTCAGTTGCCTCCCCACCCAGTTTAAGGGACAGGCTCTTAGCCAAAGGATCTCTTTCACAGTGTATCAAGGGTGGCTACCGGTAAGTTTTTTCCCCTATTTTGCAGGACAGTCTGCTCACAGCAGATGATGGATGGATGTGGCATCCATTACAGCCACAATTTTTACATGGCGGTGTTTTTCATTCACTATTTGTCATTTTCACTGGATAGTGTTCAGGTTTTCATTTTTTCAGGTTCTGATTTTTCCCAAGAACGCGAAACCATACCTGGGGGAAATAAAAAACAATCTCCAATTGGTCCTAGTTAAAAGTCTTACAGGTAGACTTACAACTTTCTATGTATTTGGCTTTATATATAATTACTCCTGAATTTTGACAATTGATTGAAGTCAGGCTCTCAAGCATTTCCCAGGCATCCCAGGGGAGCAGGTGATGCTCATCAAACACTTTTGATCCCATTCCTGTGGGCCATGTTTGGAGTACCCAAATCCCATCCCCAGCTGCCAGGGGGGCATTGGGTGTTGTGCTGAGGACTGAACCAGGAAAACACTGTGGTAATGATAAAAGCATGCCCACTCCAATCCTGCATAAGGGTAGAGCTTAGTTCTCTGTAGAAATAATTTGACGAATCAAACATTGTATTGAAAGTAAACCAATTTTAATACAGAAACTGATGAATGCATCATTAAAATGCTCATAATCTTTATGTTACATGTTGTCATTATTAAAAGTAAAATGTAAATAATGTTTAAATATGGTTTATTGCACTAAATTCAGTTATTTTCAGAAGTGCTTGAGAAATGGACTATGAGGATTTCTACAAGACTTTTTCTAATTCTCATCCATTTAACTTTGTACTTCTAGTATTTTGATTGCAACTAGTTTCAGTCTAAATAACCAGTCCAATAATCAGGCTGCATAGCCTGTGGAATTATATTACCCTAGTTTATAGAAGATGCTAGTGACTTACTAGGACTTGCATAGAAGACCTTAGTGTAGACAAAATCTCTTCATGTAGGGTGCACGAAAAACAGGTACTGGAATAAGTTATGCAGCGTTACTGCAGCTTAAACCCACTGGGGTTATGTGGCCACCGTGTGGTAATACAGAGGAAAGTTAAACTGAATTTTTACTTGCCTCATCTAATTTTTCTGCAAATGACTTGCAGAAGTGCATACATTCATTTTCTCAAGGACATCCCTTGAATAAGTTCCTCTTTATTTACAGAATTAAGTCAGAAAACAATGAGATCACTTACATTCCAGCATCCGAATCACAGTATGGAAACAATCCTTGCAATGGGATTTCATCTCTCTGCCTGGAAAGCAAGTTTTTTTTAGGGAAGAATTTATTTTCTGTGTAACTTCCAAAAACACTAATAAGAAAACAGACAAACCCAGTACCTATACTTCAATTCTTCAATTCATAGACAGAAAATGATGACATTGAAAAGATATGGAAAACATACATTTGAATTTGAATCACCATATATAGTTTAAGGGAGAGCTATTTGACATTCTCAGGAGTAAGAGACGGGCCCTGAAAAGGCAATTGCTTCAGCTCCAGGAACAATTTCTTCATTCATCTACAGAAGTCCAGTCTCTAAATTCCTTTCAATGAACACAAATGATGATGTAAAAGATATACATGGTGATATGCTTTTCATACAAATTATAACTAATATTAATTCCTGGTCCCGTAGTCACTTTCACTGTTCAGCAGCTGGGAATCGGAGAAAGAAAGTAAGTGAGGATCCAGTTGTTTCTCCAGTGACTATGTATAACCTGCTTCTTCAAGCCACCAATACCACCAAACTTACAGGTCATAGCCAGGAGAAAATTTCTCTGGATGTCCACTTAGAAATAACAACACAAAGTTAAACGGAAGTTTGAAACGATTTTCTTGCTGCTCAAGGTTCACACTTCTCTAATGTTACTGCATTAGCCTTTATAACAATGCTTTAGCAAACATTAAAAAAAAATAAAAATTTAATGCAGAGCTGAATTATTCCAGCTAAATCTAGAAATCAGATGTACTCTGTCACACCAGCAAACTTCCTCCAGGCTATCTGTGTACTCTGGAACAAGGGGATAACATTTCTGCTTTGTGTTGACTTGTTGTTTTCTTGCTTGATTCCAACAGAGTGAAGAAGAAATGCCCAAATGTCCACTGTCCCAAGTCTCCTGTGTTCAGGGACACAGGTCCTTGAAACAGAGTTAATCAAAGGCCAAGGGAGAAATGTTTGTATGAGCTCCCTGTTAAATATTGGCAGATAGCCCTATGAGACACATTTGCTTCATGTTAATGCTCAGCCAAGATTAACTTGTACAGCAAATATTGACTCAAACAATGGCATTCTGGCAAAGAAATCATCAGTTACAGTTTTGTGATATATCCGCATCCTAAACACCTCCCTTATAATTTTCATGCCATGCTCCCAGCATACATTTTGGAGTAGAATAATGTAAGACCTTTTTTTCCTTGTAGATAATTTTATAATTTACTCTGCAGGGACAGCAGAGATTGCCTTGGGTGACTAAAACTTCCAAATTAGGGGTTTAGGATACTAAGTCCAGAAAGGGCTGCTCCCAGGCAAATTCTTATTTTTGCTTCAGAAATCCTTTCTGACTGTAAAAAAGTTGAAGAATCCTAATCTGATGAAGATGACAAGAATGTTCTTAGTGCTTTTTCCATTCATCAAAATACATAAAAATATTTGAAGAACTGAATGTGCTTAAGTTTTGCTGACTCATGCTCTTTGTACCTAAATTTCAACTCTGTCAAAGGGGATAATAGTACTTTATACTTAGTCTCCTTTCTTTTCTTTAATTAGTATTCAAGCCCTTTGGCACAGGAAAGATCTTTCTTTGCATTTTGGAGTTGAACAGTAATGAGGCATTGAGCTATCTCATTCGCTGCCTGTAGGCATTAAGTCTATGAAGTACTCTAAAATAAATTCCATGTACATCTGTATCTGATTTAACATTTATTTATTTGGATGTTTATCCCACCTGTTTATCTCTGTGAGATATTTCCTACTGACAATGTCGAGGTTGTGCTTTTTAATCAAACCTTCAGAGATGTGCATGTCGATGAATGAATCAGAGCAAACAGAGTTTACAACGCTTTTGACTAACAATTTTCCACATTTTTTTGAAAATTATGATTACTTTTAAAACAGTAAGGCCTTTTTATGATGAGATGATATGTTGTCTATTAAGCCTTCTCTTAGGCTCAGAGTAGTTGCTACTTCTGCACTCATTTACATAATAGTAGAACAGAAAATAGACGCTACAAACACAGGAATTTTTATGGTTTAGTCTCTAATTTTGTACTAAGCAGCTTCCAAATGCAGTGGTATGACCGGCTCTTTGATGTGCTACCTCAGAAATAATGCTTTTTGAAAATCCTGTCAGATACATGCCTAAACTTTAATTTATCATCTATGGTACATTCCTCTCCTCTCCTCTCCTCTCCTCTCCTCTCCTCTCCTCTCCTCTCCTCTCTCCTCCATAAGAGTGCTGGGCTACCCACAAACTCCATTCCCCTCTGAAACTGTTTAGAGTTTCCATTATCATCTGCAGCTCAGCATATTCAACAGTTCTGCAGAGTATAAGATTTCTGGGTGCTTACATTCCAGTTTTTATCACCCTTGCGTTGAAAACACTTCACATGACCACCGATTCTGTTTTGCTTGGTGACTCGGCTGGTGCTCTGCTTCCACCAGAGAGCACTATTGCACCACTTGCCATCTCCCTGTACTCAGCTTTGAAGATTAAGTTTATATGTGAAATATTCTTCATCTTTGCTTGTAAAACGTGCTACTGCTACTACAGTTTGCTTCTGTAGGTTTAGTTATTTAAAGACAGAAATTTTACAAGATACTTCAGTTACATGGTGCCTAACCAGCCAATGCAATGACCCTCTTGTCTAACTGCTAATCTGTGGCTTTATCATACTGTAAAACTGAACTTCCACAGACACGTTACAACTGAGTAGCAAAACCAAATCAAAACCAGCATTCTTCAGTTTACAGTTTTTATATTAATACAGCTCTCTTGTGAGACCTCATCTCTTGAGTATCTTTGAAGGTCTTTTCAGTCATTTCACAAGCCTCCCAGTTGACTTTTGGTTTTAGCTCCCAGTTGACAACTATGTCTACTGAGCACTGACTTCAGTGTTTCTATATATTCATGGTTGGACTAGGTTATCTTAAAGTTCCCTTCCAACCTAGATGATTCCATGATTCTATGACTCTATAAGCAAGACTGTGTTCCTCATTGCTTCTTACACTGCTTTCACCATGGGTGACCTGAACAGTCACATGACTGCATCAGATCCTCAGGCCACAGAAGACAGCAACTTTTTATATAATTTTTTTTTCTTCACACTCTACATGCTCTTATACATGAGTTTGGATAAATAGCAAAACATAGCCCTTGGAGTGAAGGGTTTGTGGACAGACGGCATTCCCATAGGCAGAAGGATGGTCCCCTCAGAGAAGTTAAGGTCCCTGTGCAGTAACATCCCACCAAAAGATCCTGCTGTGCCAGCAGCCTCATCAGACAAGGCAAGGACACACTGAGCACATTCTGCAGTCAGAAACCCAGAAGCAAATGCCACAGTAAGGTTTCAGCTTTCTCAAATATCTTCAGTGTAGGAGACTTGCACCATAAAAACATCTTGGGTCCTCAGGTTCAGATTTATCTTTTTCACCAACTTTCTCCTCCCCGTCCAGCTCCTCACTACACCAACCCAAAGGCTGGGATACAGTTCAGTCCAGTATTCTTCCTCCATGCTCAAACTAGTGCTGTGAAAGGAGGTCATGCACATCAGTAAGAGAACATGAGGGAGAAGATATAGGGCAGAACAGTTGACACTTTCACAGAGGACTTTCTTTTGAGGAAAGACCATTGCTTCTAACTGTAAACAAATGAGCACTACACAGAAACCCTTCTCTAAAATTCAGTTTTTCTTCACCCTGAAAAAAAAAAAAAAAAAGAGAAAAGCTTTAGCTGACTGCCATGTTTTTAAAAGAAAAAAAAATTTCACACATTGGTGTAAACTTCTTTTCATTCCAATTGCAAAAACTTTGCAGTTTAGACTTACATATCTCTTAGACAGATCTACTTTAGCCATGCCATTAAGGGTTCCTTTTCTGTATTTCTCTGATGATGATGAGTCTGCGTGTTTATATTCCCAGCCTGACTATTATGCTTTGACTGATGCTGTACAGTTCTCATTGATGACTACTATCAGAACAAGCTGAACAACTAGGACAGCTATTAGTGGTCTATGTCTACTCTTGTTCTGGCCTCAGACAGTTTTAAAAGATCACAGTTAACACATTGGGAGAAAACTGTTGGTGCCTTGGAGATTTCAAGACATCATTGCAGTTACTGGTAACACAAATAAAACTCTTCCCTGAGCAATGGGGAAGAGACACCTGCAGATTTTTTAGCTAATAAAAGTTGCTTATTCAGCAACCATTAAAATGCATGAGGCAAACTAAAAGCAACTGAGGTTTTTGTTCCTTTTCTTGATAATTTGTCTCAGTGGAAATGCACAGGGTGTCTCACTGTATGAGAAATGCTTTCTGTGCTCAGGACCATATCTATACAGCTGTATCTAGAACAGCTTGCTCTCAAGTGACTTATTTTCTAAATGTGAGGAATTTAGGATTTGACTGTTATAGGAACACTGACTTCCACTAGTAGTTTTGAAGGTTTGAAGCAAACATATGTATTTTTTTAGTTTAGTCAGCATTCCAGTTTTACATAACAAAAAGCATGGACAGTGCTTTATCTGTTTAGGTCAGCATGACTAGGAAAGCAGTGAAACTTTATTGACAACAGAAATAACTTGTTCAATTGAATGAAACTACATTAATCTGCAGCACTGGGTCAGGTCAAGATCCCCAGAACTTTGTCTGTTTTCAGATTTCTTTTCAACATCCAGGCCTTGCTTGCTGAGAGATGAGACTACATGGGTTCAGGGATGCTTTGCAAACCTATAAAAATCAGTGATTTTGCCTTAAAGTAGGGAAAGTGATTTGAGTGAAATCTCATTCTAAGGATTCTGTTTTGTTTGAACTTAAAACTCAGATGGTACAAAAAGAATTGAAAAACAAATTGAAAACCAGAAGGTGAAACCAAATGCAATGAGTTCTTATCAGTTCAGAATAACAAATCAGACAGAACACCATTTCAAGTCTGTGCCTGAAACCAGAATTATAAAACTATCTGTGGAAGATGTGTGTATAAATGTAGGGGAAAAGGTTAATACATACATATATTTAGGGATTTTTGCCTCTAATTCCTTTCTCAGATATCTCTAGCATAGAAAAACATTGTGTGGAAGTTCTCTTGGGGGGTGTGGAGAAGGGGTATTGTAGCTGTACAACACTTCTTTCATTGCCTTTTTTTCCTCTATAATGTCTGAATTGTTCCAGTATTTTAACTCAAATTACCAACACATATATTTTGGAACATATTATGTTGTTCTTCCAAGTCCTGTCTTGTGACAGATGTACTAAATATCATAGGATAGAAATCCATGTTTTCCAACCTTTAAATTGACATAATCTCTATTCTATCCCTATGCTGTCTACTGAGCCTGTGCTCCCGTCTGTTATAATGACATTAAACGTATCCTAGGACTCAAAAAAAAAAAAGTGTGACAATAGAGTAGTTGCTAGGGAAGAGTTCCTGGAAGCTAGAAGCTTTGCTGGATAAATATCTCCTTACGGTTCTTGCAAGCTGAGAGCTAACAACATACAAGATAAAACTGTTTTGTAAGGAGCAATGCAGGTTTCACAAACTCACAGAACTGGTGATGGAAGACACCTTTAGAGATCATATAGTCCAATCCCCTGCTCAATGAAGGGTCACGTAGAGCAGGTTCCTCAGGACGTAGAGCAGGTTCCTCAGGACCATGTCCAGTCAGGTTTTTAATAGCTCTGAAAATGGAAACTCCACAACCTCTCTTGACAGCCTGTTCCAGTGCTTAACCATTCAACAGTAGAAAACTTTCCTTACATTTAGATAGATAGAATTTCATGTGGTTTACTTTGCGCCCATTGCCTCTTGTCCTGTAAGTGAGTGCTAGTGAGAAGAGTCTGGCTCTGTCTTCTTTAACCTCCCTCCACCATCAGATATTTACATACATTGAAGAGATGTCCTGAGTCTTGTCTTCTCCAGGCTGAACAGTCTCAGCTTTCTCAGCCTCTCCTCATATTTCAATCCCTTAACCAACTTCATGGCTCTTTGTTGAACTTGTTGCAGGAAGTCCATGTCTGTCTTGGGACAGCCCAGATCTGGACTCACCACTCTATATGTGTCTCATCAGTGCTGAATAGAGAAAAACAATCTCCTAACACAGACAAAGAGGCTGTTGGCCTTTTTTGCTGCAAGGGTGTATTGCTAGATCGTGTTATTTCCCAAGATCTCCAGTTCCTTCTCTGCAAAGCTACTTTCCTGCCAATCAGTTCCCAGCTAGTACTGTCTCATGGTGCCTTTCTTCTCCATGTGTAGGACTTGGCATTTCTCTTTGTTTAGCAAGATGGTGTTCCTGCTGGCCCCTTTCTCCACTTGTGAGGTCCCTCTGAATGGCAGCACAGTCTGTTGTGTCAGCCTCTTCTCCTAGTTGTGTATGATGTGCAAACTTGGTGCATTCTCACCTGGTGCATTCTGTCCCATCATCCAGGTCAGAATGAAGATGTTAGACAGTGTTGGCCACAGCACTAACCCCCCAAGATACTCCACTTAGTGTTTGGCCTCCAGCTGGACATCACACTGCTGATCACAACCCCATAAGCCTGGCAGTTCAACTAGTTTTCATTCCACTTCAGTGTACACTTACGTAGCTTGTACTTCATCGTTTTGTTAATGAAGATATCATGGTAGACAGCATTGAAAGCCTGACTAAATTGCTCTACCCTCATCCACCAAGCTATTTATTTTGTTATAGAAGGCTTCGGGTAGTCCAAACATGGTTTTCTCTTCATAAAGCATTCTGACTACTACCAATCACCTTCTTGCCCTTTATTTCTTGGAAATGGCTTCCAGGAAAATTTGCAACTTCACCTTCGCAAAGACTGAGGTGAGCCTGATTGGTCTGTAGTTCCCCAGACCCTCCTTCTTGTCCTTTCCTTCCTGAAGACAGGAGTGACATTTCTTTACTTCCAGTCCTCAGGAATTTAAGCTCCATTACCTTCCAAATTTTATTGAGAATGGCCTCACAGTGGCACTAACCAGCTAGCACCTGTGGGAGCATGCCACTAAATCCTATAAGCCTGCAAATTTTAAGTTTCTTCAGTTGTCTGAAGGCCTTATCTACATCTTCTTGCTCAGACAGTCTGCAGCAGATTCCCATAAAAACATCATTCATGTTGATTCACCCACAAATACTGACCTATAAGCTCTCAGATGGCTCATCACCCATCCCAAAGCTGAGCTGCATGCATTCTCTCATAAAGACATAAAGGATGACCCTCCACTTTGCCTTGCTGCTCTGCCCTTCCTAAAAAGCCTGTATCCATTCCTTGCTGCACTGCAGTTGTGTGAGCTGCAGATGTGTGAGCTATTCCACCTCGCTTGTGTGATCGCAATGAAATCATCACCCTGCAAATGCACACAAGTCTCCAACTTCTCCCATTTATTCACTGTGCTATGTATGTTACTATCCAGGCACTTCAGAGTTTCACCTATTCATGCTGATTTCACAGAAAATGCATGAGAGCTACCCTCATCATGCTGTTCTTTCAACACTTCATTTATTTATATGAATACACTTGAGATGATCCCCCTTCAACCCTCCGTTCACTTGATTGCTAGTCTCTTTTCCTTGTCATTCCTAATTTAAAGCTTGCCTCGCAAGGTTGACCACCCTATTGGCAAAGATGCTTTTGCCCACTTTTTCAGGTGGATCCATCTATTCCAAGCATTCCTCAGGCCTCAGAGCATCCCATTATTGTAAAAAAACAAGTTCCTGCTGTTGCAACAGGTGTTGTTGACCAGTTCTTGTCCTTCAGGATCTGTCTGCTCTTTGGAATATACTTCATGGGATATTTTCTTGCTTTCCTTGTGCAGACTGTTTCAATAGTCCTTTCACAGCAGAAGTGTTTTGTTCCTCATTCTGTTTGTTATGAATAGTCATAGACAATAACAAATCTGCACTAACTTACTGGCAGCCAGGAAGACATTTCATCTACTCATTTACTCTTTGTTTCAATTGCTAGCTCTGATAAAGTGGCCTGTTATGTTTGATAAAATCAGGAGTTGAATGATAGGAAATGAATAAATTCTACTTTCCTTCTCTTCTCCACATATATTTAGTTCATTTCTTCCCTTTGAGTTCCTAAGAGGAGCTGCATTTTCCCTCCCTCCTCATGCACATACTGTCCCCAAACTCAAATTCTGGTTATCATTTGCATCCAGTGACCTTCCAGAATCCTTCATTTATCCCTGGTTTCTAGTTTCCTATTGGTCCAAATAAGACACTGAAGAAAAGTAACCTCCATTGAACTCACATCTCTATTGAGATAAAACTTCTATCCAGTCATTTAGGTTTCTCCTTCTGCTTGAGGAACTACAAAGTCAGTTTTTCTCTGAAGATAAAACAAAGTTTTGACAATTTACTATAATTTACTTGAAACTTAGTAGTTCTGTTGCTATTCCTTTGCTTGAAGACAGATTTCCCATAAAAATACCTGGTATTGAGTCTTCAGTACTGCCTTGAGTGTACTTCTGTAAATCTATGTTGTTGCACACAAGAAATTGGGAGATACCTTGTTTTCTGTTTTTTCTTCTCCACACTCTTGAACTTAGAGAAATCTTTGACCATCAGGTTGGGGAAAATATTGGACAGGAAACCTTGTTACAGTAAGTTACAATTTACCCCGTTAAAATAAATAGTATAAAAATAATAAGATTTGGTTTCAAATACTCTATTAAGAAATTTCTGTAATCAGAAGGCAGGAAAATTTACAATATTTTTGCAGTGACATTTGTTTGCAACATTTTTGCAGTGGCGTCTGTTTGCAACATTTTTGCAGTGGCGTTGAGGGGTTGGTGCTGTCCCTCTTTGGAAGGTGGAGTCGCAGGCTCTGCCGTCACTCTCGGTGTCTCGCTAACAGAAGGTAGCGGCGGGTACGTGGTTGGCAGTGGAGGTGCCGGTGGTGCCGGTGGCGAGGGGTGGAGTCTCTGAGGCGGAGCTGTTGAAGGCAGTCGACACGAAGACGAAGCACCACCCAAATCAGTGAGGTCAGAGATGGACGTTGTCTCCACCTCCTTCGGGGGTTCTGCTTGAGTCACTTCCCCCTTTGCCTCAGAGCTCTCCCCGGAGCTGCTCGCGGCAACTTCCATTTTTTTGGGGCTCTGCTCAGGGGATCGCGCAACGTCCGTTTCTACCAATTTTTTCAACTCACGTCTCTCCAAAGCGAACAAAAAGCCTTTACTTCCTTTTCATCTTTTTCGCTACCATCAATTGTTTTCTGCCACATAGTCTCCCCAAACTCACACCACTCTGAGATGGAATACAACACGCGTAGGTCAGAAAAATGACCCCATTGCTGCCCCAGTAGAAACTGTTTAGTTAATTGTTTTGCCGGTACTTCCATATCTCTCTTAGAGAGTATCCCGACAAGTGACGAAATGGCCACAGTTTCTTTTTCCATTGCTGCACCTGAGAGGTGAGGAGCGACCTCACAAACCCATGTCTGCCCAGACTCTGCACAAGCAGCGCTTCTCTCAGCCGGAGTTTCCCACTCCCCTCCTCTAGCTGCTTACTGCAGTCACGGAGAGCCCCCTCTGCTGCCTCCCGCAGACTCGGAGAAGTCAGGGATTAACCATCCTCTGCTACCAGATGTCGGACTGGGAGCCGGACCCGGAGTAAGGACGTAACCTCAATATGAGTATGGTCATCTTCACTTTATTCAAGTTTTACAGAGCTTATATAGACAAACAAGCCGAGTACGCGTTAGCGACAGGTATATGATTGGTGCAAAGTTATTGTCCATGCGAAACGGTCAGTCTGGGATAGGCTACGCTTTAAAGTTATAATTGTGCGGTCCTCCTACTTGCGGTTTGC